>BGPR01000118.1:436944-562556 GCA_013235015.1 Araneus ventricosus | reverse complement strand
AGCATCTCAAGTATTATATGCCTTCTGAGATGAATGAAAACGACATCCCCTTTCCAAAACAGAAGGAAGAATCTTATTAGATAGCAAATAAAATTATTAAGTTAAGTGGTAAAATACCGATAGCGATATCTTAGTTGGCGCACCACTTTTTTGAAAGTTCCACACCGCACCAACCTAAGGGCGTTTAACCCATGATGGCCAACCTGCATCATGCTCATATACATGGCTGATCTGCCTTGGAATCAGTCTCAAGATCCTCTGTTCCTGAAGCTGAAACCATTCCACGAGGCCACCTCGACCATTCTACTTCTGTCTAAATAAATTATATTCCCACAAAAAATTGCAATTCTTTTTGTATCCCTAAGTAATCAATAGCTTTATTGCATATTCTTTTGTTTCAAAATAAATAAATGAAAATCGAGAGAGAACTTAATTCCGTGGAACAATTTATTTTAAACTATTTAGCTGCTTTTTGATGCATCAAGTGTTTAGAAAAGTCAAGTTAGAAATGTTTTGTCAATCATATTTATTTGACTTTAGCTGCTAAATTTTTCATTTGAAATTTTTGTAAAATGGTTCGAACTGTTTTATGTTTTAAACGTTAGAAATATAGTAAATTCTTCTTCAGACTTCATTAATTTAAACATTTCTAAATTAAACCCCGCAACATCTTTCAGGCGATATATTCCGATAACAGTCTGGTATTCTTCATAAGTAAATAATTTAAATGAAAGTGATTTCTACATACCTTAAACCAATTTTCGACAAACTCCTCCAAATCAACATAAATTTGATTATTCAAGCAAATATATCCTATTGAATATTATTTAAGAATAGTGTTTTTCCTGCTAGGCTATAGTTTAAGAAATATATATACTGGAATAAAATGGTTCTGTTTGATTGAAAAGATTTACTTCATAACTAGGCAGGCTACATTGTGTAAAAAAAAAAGAAGTTCCAGTTAAATTATTGTGGCAAGTAGAAAAAATTTTTATAAACTGTTTTTGCTTACGTCTTTTTTAAAACGAAAAAACAGCAGAATCTGAGATCTCTTGGTTGGTAGAATATAATTGCTTGAAAGATAATTTTATACATTTTTCTCTTTTTTCTTTACTGTTGTTCATTTCTTTTATTATACATAATATCATGAATAATGAATTATTTTTGTAAACCTATAACTTTTACTATTGAATATATAAAATATCTTATTATTTTATCTTTCATAGGTAAGTCCTTCTTCAGTTTATTTGAATTTCTGTTTGGAAAATGATACATATTGAAGGTAATATTTTCAAATTTATAATACTTTTTGCTTTGAATTTTGATATAAAACAACATGCGTGACTGAGGTATTTTTTCTCACTTTTATGTTATAAGCAACGTAGAGGGGCAAAATTATAAAAACGTGATTGGAGAAAATTTATTCGATTCCATCAACCCCATATAAAAAAAGTATTCAGATTATTTTTTCGATAAATTTTTAAGACAGAGTCGCGGAAAATTTCACTTTAAAGAAATCTTTTTTTAATTCTGTTTTTTTAAATAAATATTTATCGTCACTATGCTACTTGCGTATAACTCGTTACTAATATTAGTTTTTCTGTACTAGTTACTGTGCTAGTTCTATGCTGTTTATTTTGCATCTTAAAGTTACAAGACAATCGTGGCAGCTATCATTTCTAGATTGAAAGTAAATAAATTTAAAGCTTGGTTTAGATAAATATATATTTTACATGTAATACTTTAGCTAAATGTGTTGATCGAAATATGTGTCGAGAATTACAAAAATGATTTTTTTAAGGTTTCTGGCTTTCCTTCTCTCACTTCCCCTCCTAGAATGAATACAAATTTATTTTTCGGTTAGAAGCTTTAAAAAATAAAACCCATAAGTACTTGTAAATTGTTTTTTTAAATACAAATTTTACACATTTTTAGTTTAATTAATTATAAAAATGTCATTTTCACACCAATTTCGCTGTAAAATCCTTTACCCGATTTTTTTTCTTTTGATGGAAGGCATAAACTTAAATATTTACTTCATTTGAAATTCTTAATACCTTAAGCATGTACCTTGGGCTCGTTAAATACGTCGGGATCAAATGTTCTTCCCCTGGTGTGGTGTGAAAGCTCAAATAGGGAGATATCGACTCAGTGTAGGGCACTTCAAGTTGGCAGCAGGGGGGGGGGGGGTATAACGGCCCCGAGCGCTTGTTCTAAGTGGCGTCATGAAGACAAAGCATTAGTGGGTTTGGCACTTTTTAAAGCCAAATATGATGAACGGAAAGTGAAAAAATGCCATGCCCCGTGAGCCATTTCCATGAACTAAGACAATTATGAGACTGAGGAAGGAAACTCGCTGCGCCAATACTCAGGTGTCGCCCTCCTCATCTGACTATCGTTCTAAATGGTGGGTATCTGGCATATCATTGCCTTCACACAGTTTCAAAACTTGAAGTTAATGTAGCCAGGCTAAACTGAGCATCTTTTCTAAATAAAATTTATTTAACTATCGTATAACGTGAATTCTATAACGCGACAAAAAAAAAAGTGACCAGTTATCGTAGAACACGACGCTGGTCACTAAAAATCCCGGAATTTCCATAATAGTTCCCGGAATAGTTTTCACTGGGTCCCCCCCCCCCTTTGTTGAGGAAAGTAAATGTACAAACATACCTGCTGTTTACAAACAGCGAAGCTGACAGTTTGAAAAACGTAACATCTCGCAAGCGATATGCGCAATTACAAATTAGAGAAATATTTGAAATTGCATAAATCCATCCGCTAATGTATTATCGCGTTTAACACGATTTCCTATTACGTGGAACGTCTCTCCCTTGTTGTAAGAGAGTCCAATCTGAGCAGTGCATTTAAATAAACGATTGCAATTCACAAAAATATACATAAATAACGGTTATATTCTAGCGAATTGTGATGAAGTAGCGATTTACCTGTACTACATTCTTCAGGAGAATCTATATTTATTAATTAAAACATCTTAAGTGATTAATACTGCCATCCAGCTGATTATTATCAGCAGCGAATAGCAAAAAGCCAAAGAATAAAGATTCAAAGCGATTCGCTCTGCTCTGGCTTGTTCACCGATTGGGCCCTTCATCTGTAAGCACGGCTAATGTGCGGCGGCTTGTCTTCAGGCGAGTCCATTAGCGAATGGATGCATTGTTGCGATAACCCCTCTGCGACCCCGTCCGCATTTCATTTGTCACTGAAACGGACACTCTGCGGCTGAGCGAATCCGATAGTATCAGCTGTGCATCAGGTTTATGCTAAACAAGCGTCAGTCCGGCTCTTTAAACTGTTGGAATGAAACTTTGTTTCTTTGCTTTTCGTCCATTAGCTGCATACATTATATAAAAGAAAAGGCAGACCATCCTTGTAAAAGCATATTGATAGGTTGTTCGGAAAGTGACATCGTTCTTAAATGGATTAGTCACCGAATGAAAGACAAAGTTTAACTTTTTAAGAAGAGAGGTTTATGTTGTTCAGCGAGAGGCTTTGGTGCGATGTTATCTGCAAAAGAACATGTCTAAAATGCTGCTGGAACTAGTGAAAAACTTTTCGCTTTTTTTTTGTGTGTGTGCGCCCTCTGAATTTCTTTTAGACATAAGATAAATTTGTTTAATGTGTATATCTTACACAATTTTTATTTTCTTGTAGCAGCACAATGGAAATAAAAATTCATAAGACAAGGATTTCTGTTTTAATAGTAATTTCGCTAGACACCACCCTAGACAGTTCCAAAAGTTGATAAAAATTTATGAAACGCCATGAATGTTAAAAAAATAAATAAAATTCAAAAATAATCTTTTGTGCGGACATTATTCACTTTGGTTTTTTGCTAATTTTCTTTCAAATTTTACTGTAGAAGACAATTACATTTCTGAATGTTACAAATTTGGGTAATATTAACTTGTTCCTCCCATTTCCTTTTTTTTTTAAACTGTATATATTTTTCTGACTATTATAACCTTAAGGTCTGTTATGTATTTGCGTTAACTATTCTGTTATTTCGAAAAACTTTTAAACGTAATTGTTTCGTAATAAAGTCTGTTATTAAAGGAATGTAGATGATCGTCGTGTTATTTGTGGTGAAATTAAAAGATTAAAAGAGTGTTAATATTTAAATGTTCATATTTATTTATTTTATTATTCCTAATAAGATACTTTTGAAATTATCTTTTGACAAGTTTATTGCTGAAGAAAGGTAAAACTACAAATATATGTATGTGAAATGAAACTCGGAAATATGAAAATCGGTCCATCAGTATTCTTATTTTCCTTAGCTCCTTTTTATTTAGGCATATGTTATAAGAACTTTTCCAAAAACATGATTCATGTTTCAAAATGTACTCGCATACAAATCCTATGAGTTCATGTCATTTAAATGAAACCCAGAGGGGAGTAAAAGAAAGGATATACCAGCAAGTGTGCCGTTTAAAAGCGTCGATGAAGTAGTTTTTGAGTTTCGAGTTGTGAAGAAAATTTTAACGAGATAATAATCCTACTTCGGATTACATGACCAGAAAATAGTAGAATACTCTTGTATTATTTTCATCTTCTTAAGGACTACTTTATTAAAAAAATCAGTGCCCCAAATTATTAAAATCCAGGGAAATAATACAACTCCATTATTTCTATGTATTAATGACTTGTTCACCTATATTGCACGAATGTTTCCATAATTCTGCATAAACTTGAAATGAAACTTTCATCAACGGTTGCTACTTTACCGCGATGCAATATCCAAATCCTGTTATGAACTTCACAGTGATAGTGCATATTCAATGTTTGTCCAAAATGTAGATCCAATACACATAATTATAAATCACATCATTGCTGAAAAATGATCGAAAGTAGTCATACAATATTTATTCAATAATCCATCGATGTTTGAACTATGGAAATTCTGGAATCTGTAAAATATTCTGTAGCGTTCGTGTTAAGAATTTCCTAACTATGGATAGTTAATAATACTGCGGTAGACGAAGATGCCAGGAAGGACTTCTGAGGCGAAGTTTTAATAAATTTTCTCCCTGCCAATTATCTAGACGAAGCGTAGTTTAACGATTTCTTGGGTTGGCTTCCGGATACAACGAAATTAAGTCATAAATTGAGGAAGTTGTTAAATTTAATTGGAGCGGTCTGGCGGTCCATTCTAATCAAGGTTTAAAAGTTAAAATATGTCCAGTAGATATGAATATAAGGGAGATATGTTCAGTATTTGCAAAGAAGATAAGAATATAAAAAAAGGCATGCAGTATAATTGGCAACTTTTTTAATGATGCAGTTTCGAAACTGATTATTTTCTATTTCATTTAAAATATGTTTCCTCTGCGGTAAAGTTTATTAATCTCTTACTTTAAACAAAAAATTATATCTAAAAAATCTTCAGTGAAAGGAAGTCAATATTCCCTTTATTTTCTTGTATTTTCTTTATAAACTTATTGTAATCGTCACAAAATGTGACTTATTGAATTTGATGAATTTGTACGTTTTAGAAATTCTTTGGGGAAAAAATCATTCTTGGAATTATATCTGTGTGTATTTGAGAAGGAAGACTCAACGTAAGTGAATTGTGACGTATTGTAGACGAGTTTGAACTTCACAGTTGCGTACAATGATAAAATACTGCAATTACGGGTTTCAATCTAGGACAAAATCGCAAGAAATTCCTACAAAGGTATTGGAAAATAATAATCAGAATATCGTAATACATTGTGCAGTAGTGTATGTGCTACATCTTGGATTAGTTCCTAACCCTACACTGAAATAAATGAATACTTCTGTATTTATTGTGACATAAATTGTTTCAGTTACTGGTTATTATAGTTGGGAAAAATTTTCTTCCATAGACTTATGCCATTTGGATGTGGCAACACTTTAAGATAGATCGTGTAATTTTTATAAAACGCTGCTGTTTAGTATACTGCAGTAAGATACTGTCGTAAGTGCACGCTGATAATCCTTCTATGGCAAATCCTGCAACAAGCACTTTGTGGAAGGGCCGGCCGGAAAGAATGTCAATCGCTACAGCCCGATCCAATCGAAGTCTTATAACTCTCTTGCACAAAAATATCGATGCCGTCTTCCATCTTAGCTCCAACCTAATTCCAGGCCACATTCTAATTTCCCCTCCTCCTTGGAAGACAGCTATTTTCATTATCCCCCTGACTGATGGGAGGGGGATGTCGAGGAATTGTTCCCATGTAATGGCGGTCCTTCGCCAAGAAGTGTCCATCAGGATCCTTCCCCTTGCCGTAATTAAAGCGTTCAATGGACCATTCTGCTCCGGGAAAATGTTCCTCTCGGAATCCTCCTTTCGCTGCAAATTCTCCGGATCTCAAGTGCCCTTTTTTCGATCTAATTAACAAACCTGCGCCCTCTTAAATACGCTCTAGAAGGCAATGGATGCAGCGCGCTGATGCCGTGGTCTCGTCGCAGAACGATCCTGGAGCACGACCGTTCTGGCATTACGGTTAAATGTGTTTAGCCGGTGGGATTTGTTTTAGGTACTGGTTTCCAGAAACCAACTATTTAAAAAATTTCCCGCGAAATGTTGAATTGTGTGTTATTTCAGCGACGCGAACGTATTAGTGTTAGAAATGTGAATTTGTTGCGAAACATCATAATGCTGCCATCCTTGGAAATAAAATTTTGAACCTCAAAAGTCCACCTGCTGTCCCATATTCGTTTTGTTTAGGTCATGACTTACATTGACTATGTAATGACTTCATCACAGTTATAAAATTTAACATAATGTGCTTATATGTCACTTTTGGTGATACTGGCGATGCTACCAAATGGAGTGGATTGGAGTATTATTGCTTAATGGCGCTAAATCCATATTTTCCCATTGTGTGCACCATACGGAGCAGTTAAAATTAATTATTTTATGCAAGTAATAATATAACAGATAAATTTTTGATATTTGCTTTTCATTAATAATTAAATAATGGAAGAGTTTCAAAAATTACCCTTTGCAAATTCTCTTTTTATGAACTTCGAACAGTAATTATCACAATGTCTTTCTGATATATTATTCAAGGAATTTCTTCTGTGAAGCCTGTTAAAAACATTTTGCTCAAATACTATAATACGAATAATTATATGTGTGAAAGTTTAAATAAATCGAATCCACCTAAGAAGTTCTTTAAATATTCCATTGATTGAATATGATCTTGTGTAATTAAGATTAAAGTGTTGTATTTGTAAATTCATACGCCCACAGCACGGATGGAAATCTCATCCCCAGCGTGATACTGAATTGGTGAGTTGCATCACTTCCTTAGCTAAAATTTACAAAAGTAGTAAAAAAATGCAAAGATAGCAAAAATATTTCAAATCCCCCCAAACTGCCTTGTTTGCGTAAACAACAACAAAGTGAGAAAGGGAGATAAATTGTAACGTAATTCTGAAAATATCATGGCAAAAGACCTCGTATTTGATTTTCATTTAATATATACTAATACATTAAATGCAATGGTTGGTAGCATTTTTATTAATTAAACTGAGTTACAAGACAGCACAGAGGTATGAAAATGTGAACAAAATAATTATTGACTGTATTCTAAGTGAGATTACTCTTGTAATAACACAAATTCGGAGGTTTCATAACAAACTGTCCAAATGATAGTACTGATTGGTATGAAATTTTCGTATACTGACAGAGATGAAATTTTCGTTGTAAGACAGCTGTGGAAACTTTCATACGTATGAAGCGTTGGGATTCAAAGTGGTCTAACTCACAGTTTTCCTTAAACTGAGTTGGCATCATATATTTACGCATTAAAAGTGGACCACATGACAAGTGCTGCTATATAGTGTTGCACTAAATCTTACCGTGGGTGTATGGTGTAAACAGTCCAACACGCAGGATAATGGAGAATGAAGGTTTATTGACAAATATGCAGAAAAACACGTAGCACAGGTACAGGAAACAATAGTCCTTGCACAGATTACCAATGCAAATAGACAACAATTCACAGGTAAAGACAGTTCAGCACTTTGATATCTAACAGCACAAACAGTCAGCAAATAACTAGTCACGACAATAACAGCTCAGCTCACCAGCTGATTAGCTCACACAGCGGATAGAACTCCGAAGACGTTCACGCTTCACAGTGAAGTAACCAGTCGTTCAAAGACGCTGTTGTGGTCCAAACGCGGTCTTATATACTCTCCCCGTTAGGCAGTGACGTCACATAGAATTTTCATGAAAATCCTAGATTTCGGCCCCTAATAGAAATATCGAGAAAAGGGTTGCATTTTCGGGAATAATCTATTTGTCGCCAAAATGGTCGCCAAGTTTGTCGCCAAGGTCATGCGTGCCACGAGAGCCGCTGAGGTCACTCCATGCTTCACCTTGTAAAACCCTCTTCCCAACCATAAGACCTGCATTGCTGGGAAGCGACTTTCCATGACTGTAACAATAGCATAGGACAAATAAAACGCTTTTTATACATTGTAGTTTTAAAAGAAAATTATGATCAATTGATGACCCTTTTCAATCTGATGCACAGCTAAGTTTAATGAAAATTCTGGGTTGGTCCACTCTCGTTCTCGTATAGACAGAAGTTAGGACGCCATCTCTTATAATAAGTCGAAAGGATGTTGAAATCACGACTCAAGTTTCACTACCATTTGGTAGATTTGCAGTCAAATGATTCTAACGTTTAAACTTATGGATATTGAGATTATCTTGCATGAGAATTAATTCTGTTCCGACAATTACTCTGAATGTTCTTGAATAATATTACAGGATTTTGTAGCAGAAATGTGTTGCAATCTTGAAACCTTTGCATAAAACAGGATATTCATTCTTTTGATAAATGCTCATAAAACTTTAACAGCACTTTATATATCATATGAAACTTTTTCATTGATCCTGTAGGTTATTTTTTTGTTATAATAAAATTATTTGGATGAATGCAGACTTGTACTAATAAGGGGCAAAAAAGCATTAAAAAACAGTATTCGAATTTGCATTTTAGCCAAAATATGAGCAACTTATATTTTTTTTATCTACTTAGTATCTAAAGTTCATTAAGTATTATATGCAACATGTGGTCTTCTATCAATATCGTATTTCATTTTGCGCCTGTTTGTCTAACTATAAACCTTGAGGACATCGTGATTTTATCATTATAACAGGGATAACGGTTTAAAAAGATTTCTTTCATTTTTTTCATGTTGAAGCTTTTGAATTATGCAGTTGAATACTGTGCAATGGTTTAAATAGATGCTGTTGAACCTTTAGATTGCGGAGAATCAAAATCCAAGATCTCGTTTTATGATGGGAGTTTTAGCAGATAAAGAGGGAAATTCTTTCACCCTTTTTCAAGAGATAGGAACATGAGACCTTTGGTACATTTAAGCAGCTTATAGAATTACATGTTTTCTTTTTGGCAATAAACCTGCTCATCCAGCATGCCCTGATGACAGTTAGAGTCCCAACAGTTTAGTTATATTAACGTCCCGTTTTGAAGCAACACGGAGGCTATTTTGGGGCGGACCTCGTAATTTTGAACCACGGTCAGATGACGAGGACGACACCTGAGCTGGAACCCCCTCTCCAAATTTGCACGCTACACCAACGGGAGAACGTTTGGCCACTACGTATGATTTAGCGTGCAACAGGCACCATACACAGCGGATCTTCAGTGGAATCGGGTTTCGAACCTGGAGCCCTCCGCCCCCAAAGCCGAGACCTTACCACTAGGCCACCGCAGCCTCTAGAGTCCCAACAGATTAGTGTCACGATAAAAGTGAAGTCTTAACGGCTTTCATACAAGATATGTAACAAGCCATAAGCAAAGGTCGAAAAATTTACTGTATAACATATTGTTGCAAATATGTAATGTCGCTTTCCTGCCCCGCTAGTCTTATAGTTGGGGAGGGAGTTTTACAGGGGTAAGTATGGAGTGACGGGCATCGGCCTTTGCGGGACCCCTGACCTTGGCGACAAATAGATGATTCCAGAAAATGCGACCGTTTTCTCGATATCCCTATTAGGAAAGAGAATACGCTTGAATATACGAGAAAATTCCATGTGACGTCACGGCCTGTCGGAGAGAGTATATAAGGACCACGTTTGGATCAGAGGGAGTAGTGTTGATCTATTGGGAACGACTTTAGAGTTTCGTCCGCAGTGCGAGCTAGGAAGCTAGTGAGCTGAGCGTATTTGAAAGTGTAGTTATTGTCGTTACTAGTTATTTGCTGACTGTTTGTGTTGCTAAATATCAAAGTGCTGAACTGTTATTACCTGTGAATTTTTGTCTGTTTACTTTGGTAATCTGTGCAATATCTATTGTTTCCTGTTACCTGTGCTACGTGTTTTTCTTGCACATTTGTGAATAAAGCTTCATTCTCCATTATCCTGCGTGTTGGACTGTTTACACCATACACCCACAAAAAGACTTTTGTAATAATAGGTACAGTACCGTATGTTAGGAAAAGGTTTAATAAGGACTGATTATATTACCAATTATTAACTACCAGGAACGTTCTCTCCTCTGCTTTCTCGTATACTTTACAAAATTGAGCCTTTTTTGTTTAGCTTCCTCGTATTACAAGGATAGATTTTGGACTTCAACCCATATTGATCTACAATTTTGGCGTCATGACCACACATCGAAATTTATTTATCAAGCTAGTTACGCATATGAGTTATCACGTTCACATGCACGCGGACAGTCTATCCTTTGATAGATATTAGTCTAAAATTACATATAGATTGACAATTTCGTTGTAAAGGTCACATACTGAAATTAATCCTTCTAGCTTGTTGCGTATTTCAGTTATCTGTCTCGTATACCCACGAATAGAAAGACTGTCAAAAAATCAGTCCTTTGACGGATGTGGTTCAAAATTTGATACAGAAAAGCAATTAAATCATGTGCTGATTATGGTGATAAAACCGTATGCTGAATTTCATCCCATCTAACTCATTGCATTTTTGAGTTATTGGATTAAAAAAAACGCGCACAGACAAACAGACAGACTTCCTTTAGATGGATTTTGTCCTAAATTTGTTACAGTTCTACAATTTTGGTGTATGCATGACATAACCAAATTTTACTCGTCTATCTCAGACGGTTTTGTAGTTATCTTGTTCACAAGTAGACATAATTCTAAAATTGGGTTTTTCGGCTCGGGGAAGTCTAAAATGATGAGATCCATGAAAGTCTCGAGGTCGATTTTTTCACGATTATCATACCTTCTGTACCTCGCAAAGTGAGAATTAAAAGAAACAATATTCAAATATAAATTTCTTCCAGATGAGACCTAATCTTAAAATATGTGCGAGGTCCGATTGTACATCATCCTCCCAATTGACTCCAAACTTGTCTTTCTTAATTTCCAACCATCTTGTTCGTGGGACATCCTGAGCGAAGAAGAACAGCAAAAGAGAGACAGCCCCAGCTTCAGTCCGTGAAGGATTTCTTCTTTTAAAAGAGCCCCATTGAAGGGCAGATGAAAACTTGATCGTCTCAGCTGGAAACCCTTTCCCCGTCGCTTGTTAGCGGGAGGATGGCAATCTGTCCTTCTTTGTCGAAGGAGTGATCATGGCCAATAATCACCTGCAGACCCAATCACCGGAGATTTATTCTCGGCGCTTATTGAAAATGGTGAGGGCAATCTGTGTAGGGATGCTGCTGCCTTTTTTTTCTCTCTTTTGGAATGTGGAATCGATGCGTCATTCTGATCCTCTCCGATTAATAGAAGTCGTACGTTTCGGTTGTGTTTTGACGCGGTCGGCCATTACGGGGGCTTTCTATGCTCTTGCTCCGTCCGGATTTATGGGCTTTGATTGGAAAATGCCGCTTTAGGCACTTACTGTCTCCGACGCATAAAATCAATTGGATTCTTCTCCGATGAGTTTTCCTTCCTTTTTTTTCTCTGTCAAAGTAAAACTGTTCTCATAAAAAGACTGGTGGTTTGAGAACTGAGAATATTAACCGCAGTGCTCCTGCAATTTATGGATGTTATTTTGTGATCTATGGCTATGACTACGTTTTTGGGTTATTCCGAACATCACTGCGGCGTCTAACCATTTTCTTATTCTGAATATCACCGTGCCGTCCGTTAGAAAAGAAGAAATTTCAACTCTGTATTTCTCATATTTTACGTACAGAGGTGTTTCGACAGAAAGTTACGTGCTGGTTCTTCTGCATTTTCGCATAAATAAACATGGAAATAATTGCGGAAAAAAATTCTTTTTTTGTTATATGAAAAGTAATAGAAAACTCTTTTACTTCAAAAAACAAATAATTTAAATTAGAATCTTAAAATGTATCTTTTCATACATTTGTTAGAAATATTGGTAAAGAAGAATGTCAAACTACGAAAAGAATGGAGAAATATTCTGTTGATTGAAATCAAGGTTTATGGAAAATCATTACATCAATATTTTATTTCCTGTTTATATAATGAACTACTATTTTTTTTCATTAAATAATTTTTATAGATGCTTGGAAAAAATCACATTAAGATAACATAAAGCTGGATAACCAATTATCTTTGAATTAAACAAGTTCTGAAACGGGAATTCATTAAATATTATTATATTGTTATCCGGTTTTTCACATTTGACTTTTTTCTTTGGATGATTCAGATCTATATTAGTTAGTGTGTATGCTTCGTGATGTTAGTTTTCTGTGAAGCTTCGTATTCTGTAAGCAATGATACTGCATTTCCTTGAAAATTAGACCTACTTATAAACGAAGTCTTACCGTTAGTTTCAAGGTTAATATAAGACCTGACCCCGAAATATGTTCCAATTAAGATCGTGAGTTAATTGGGGTCAATTAATGTGACCATTATAATACTCGACAGGAAGATTGAATTATGAAATTGTAATATTAATACTTAATCAAATAAAATTAAATGATATCACTGACATTAATACTTGAAATAAGTTATATAAAGTGTAATTAAGCATTTGCAAGTATCCAAAAGGGTGCCTCTACAAGGTAAGGGGAAATTTGGAGAGGTATAACGTTGCTCTTCAAGATGACATCACTGAACTTGAATAAATGCATTTTTTTCGTACATAAATAAATGCACATTTTTGTATCTAAAAATAAGTTTCAACGTGCTTTGGGAGCAACAATTAATGTAACAGCTGGTCTTTGCCGGGCTATACGGTATATATAGAGAAAAAATTTTGTCTGCTGGTCCGTAAAACCTGTCCTATTGCAACTAGTAGAGATATTCATATGGATGCTATCCACTTTAAAGTTTGAACTTTATATAAAATGAAACCAACCTACCTTAGATGAAATAGAAAAAAATTATCTTAAAACACTACCTGAAAGCGGAGTGTGGGAAAGGGGGGGGGTGAGGTGTTCGAAGTCATTCGATTTGCCAACATCCTTAGTTCCACATCTGCTATATAAAGCTAATCTGATGACAATCATTGGCGATGGAACCTTGAACAGATTGTAACATTTTGAACACATATGAAACATTTTAAAGTCGAAGTCATAATAGTTGAAAGAATTCTTTTTAGACATTCTTGCTGCCAAACCTCTGCTACTAGACACGGAACCGATAGAAATATTTTAAACGCACTGCGAAAGATTTTAAATTCGGAGTCATTTGATGTAGAAACCTTCTCCGTAGCCTTCAAAAGCAAAAGAGAGAGACGTCATTTCTAGTCTCTCTCGGTCATATCCTCGGCAGTTCCTTGTTTAGGGGGAAGTCACCCTGAGAGAATTCCAACGGATCCCACCTCCTTGCACTTAGACCCCCTGAGAAGTGTGATTCCAATCCTATATTTGGATTGAATCACCTCTTTTACGACCTGTTCGAAACGACTTCGGGGAGGGGGTGGTGCTGGGGAACCGATCTCAAAACAATCAATGCCTTCCCCACACCCTCCCCAACCCTTGTAAGGGATCTTAAGAGAATGAGAGAACACACTGACAAGGAAAAAAATATAAAAAGTCCCACCTGCGATTGAAATTGCAGACGATCCATTGGGACGGAGGGCTGCAGAAGTGGTGGAATAAAAGTGATGGATTGGATCCTAAGGATCTATTCCCCTCTTGACCCTTATACATGGATGGGGTGAGTGGGATGCGTTTCACCTGAAAATGGATTTGGACATCCATTAAGTAGAGGAATGGACATTGCCGGATTCGTCCACTTTCTCCGAAGCTGTTGTTGTTCTATTTTCTTAACTGACTCAAAAAGGGAAAATTCACTGCTGTTGAAACGGGAGAAAGATTCTGGCTATTTTTTTTAGAGTTTTTAGGACTGTCGTTCGTTCTGTGTGTTGTTGAAAATGGAAGTGGATTTTCCGTGCTAATATCCACGTCGGCTGTTTGCTGCAGTGTTTTTATGCAGCGGGAAGCAATCTTCTCAAGAGGTCATTTTCTTTTGTGGGAATCTCGGGAGAATAACTTGGTTCAAACTTAGAAGATGAGATGGAGCAAAAGAGCCTGTACTATTCTTTTTAAAGCTTTCTTTCAAATCCATAGAATTGCACTAGAACAACAACTTGAATATCGTGAGAAATATGACTTTTGGGACCTTTGTACCTGTAGAGAATTACAATGTTTTTCCTCGGAATGTTTTTCGAGTGACATTTTAAGTAAAATATGAGATTAAAATTTTTAACGAAAACTATTTCTTTGCAGCTTGTACTACAAAAAACTATTCGGTTGCGAAATGCCCTGATTTATTGAAACATCCTGTTTTTCTATTTATTTTTACAGTAATAGATTAAATATTTATAAAATATAGAGTTTATTTATTAATTTACTATTTCAAAACTATGTTTTCAGTGAAAGGTTTATAATTCTTAGTTATAATCACTAATCCAAAAGTGAGGATCATCTAAAAAATCTGGTTTTTACTTATCAAGGCATTAGTAATAAATAACTAAGAAAATTTGTTCAAATCATAGTTAAATTAAGTAAATTTAAATAATAGCAAAAAAATTATTAAAATTTATTTAAGTTATATGGTAGTAAAATTTTTTCATGAATAAACACGAATTAATTGTGATTTACTACTAAATATTGTTTTGAGAAAGACAAAGATACCAATGCATGATAACTTGTTCACATACATGACTTTGTCATCTTGAATCTTGCTGGATAGATGCATCATTCTTGCCTAGATAAGCTTAAATTAAAGCATTTGAAGAATGAAAGAAAGTCAGATTGCAATTTCCTTATGGAAAAAATGCGCCTAGTTTGATTTTTATGTGCAAGAAAAATATTTACTACTGATTTAATCCTACTAAATTAATAGTTTGGGAGTTTTCATTTGTGCCTTAACAACGAATGAACTAAAAACGGCTCTTTCTACTACAAGAAAGAAAAAACCAAAGAATTAAAAAGAATGTAAAGGAATCCTTCTCATTTAGTGAAATAATTGTTTTCTGTGTGTAAAAACAGAAGTTAATCTTTGAGGTCAAAATACAGATCTTTTTTTCACCCTCTCATTCATTAGCATCTTGTTCGCCGGGAAAGTTAATGCCAACATGTACTTGACTTGTTGTCCTAGTTTTAAAACGCTGTAGAACTTTCTTGGACTTAAAAACCGCTTTATTTCGCCCCAAGATTAACGCGTAATTAAGCGGACGTCTCAGAGATGTTGAGAAAATCCATCCCCCCTTTTTTTAACAAATAAGGAAGAAACTTTTTTTTTCTTTCTTTTGGTCTTCGTATATTCTTCTCGAAACGCCACTTTTTTCCTTTCTTTTATTTCCTGTTCAAAAGCCATTCATTTCAAAGTTTCAAATTTAAGTGCTTAATTTTCCTGAAAAGGAAAAAAGTTTAGATTTTAATCATTGATAAATTTATTCCTTCCATCAAAGAAAGGTTAACCCCACTGTTTCGTTGCAATTGCTTTATTTTTGCTAGAATTAATAAACCGTGTTCGAATACAGTCCTTAAACGCGTCTCCATTTTAAGAATCATGTTCCACTTTTTTTTGCCTTCATTCTTTCTTGTTCTTTTCTTTTCAAAATCGATTTTCTTTTTAGATTATTTCTTCTTCCGTTAGAGATTAAGTAAAGTTCTAAACTATTTCGGCCGCATGTGGATTCGATCAGGCAGAAGAATTAATTAAGGTTTGTTCCTTGGCGAACTTTTATTTGGCCGGGCCTGCTAATAATTAATTTATTAATTAAATTAAGACTAAAAGGACGTTGGTGCATTTGGCGGGAAAACTTTTTCTCGTTTCCTTTCTGCTTTTTTCCTCCACTCCCTACTTAACCCTTGCTTGGAATCAAAAATAAAGGTTTTGGAAGGAGGAGGGATATGGGGATCGCGTTTCTAAGACGATGAATTAATGAGATGGGGGTCTGCTAGCTGTCAAAGTCAGACGATATTCACCGACAGAAAATTAAACTTCTTCGGTTTTGTTCCAAAGCGCACATGTTGTTGTGATCGGTTGCAAAAATCGTCTGCTGCAGGCAATTTTCGTCTGCATATGACAGAATAGCATGTAGGCGACTGTTTAAGTTTGTTTGGACAGGAATATGCAACGTATATTAAGACGTTAAATAGAAAGGATGAAATTCCTGTAAGAAAGCTATTCAAATATGAGAAAACGTCAAAATATATTCTATTTTTAGCAGTTTCCGCTTTGTGTTGCAGATATTCCTACGACAGTTATGCTTTTTGATGGATTGCATCTGTGGGTTGATTTCTATTGTTGTATTCAAGTTATAAACAATTTTATGAGAAAAAGAGGCGATTTGTTGCTGTATAGCTATTAAAAAAGTATAGTACATTGAACAGAAGATATTTTAACATGATTTATCTCTCTCTATATTTTTAAATTTAGGACTTCAATAAAATGGGTCAGGTTATCGATTTTACATGGCTAATTTTTGAGTTGTTTCAAAAGTTGCCATGGCCATAGATGAAATTTTGGTTTTACAACAAAGTTTGGAGCACTGCAATCTCAATAATAATTTAAGATACTTTTAATTTCTACCCCTTGAATATACAATTGAATTGAAAATTCTGATTGGTTTTTTTTAGGCCTGAGGCTTATGAAATTGATTGACCTCGTCTGAAATAACTCATTTTTCCTGGAATAATAAATAACGAAAACATTTACACTTTTAGCATTGATTGATTTTCGAGAGATGATCATTCTAGTGTCGAAATTTGGGTAACTGTGTAGATATTGCTTTATACATAATTATTGAATAAAAATATTCCTCTACCTGTTTTCATAAATATTTTCTCGAAAATAACCAGAAACTGTATTATTATTTTCATAACGCATGATTTGAATTCGAAGAAATTTAATGGAAACCTAATTTTCAATAGAAATTGTTTTAAAGTTTCGTAATGGTTGTTTCGAAACACAGTGCTACCTCTCAGACAGAGATTTAAATATCAAACTTTCTAACTGTTCAAAAATTGACACAGACCTTACAATGAATGATATATTACGTTTTATTTATTGTCATATTTGGTTCAATCTCAACTCCAGGGAGAGCTTCTGAGCTCGACTCCAAAATGGATTTTACTCCGGAAACAGCTCTTTTTTTTTATTATTGGAAACAAAGTAGAGGAATAAAACTCATGACATAACGGCAAAGTGGTGTTGAGTGTTACTAAAACTGACAATCATCTGAAACTGTATTATCAGTATTATTGCATTTAGGAACGAGTGACCTAGGTGACGATTTATATTTATAACTTTCTTCTCGACTTACGACCACAAAAAATGTTTCAAAATAAATAATTCTTGTTTATAGTACGTGTAAGAGAATACTTGTTATGTATTTTTCATCTTATGTACATTAAATACAATGGTCAACACTGATTTTTTGTCAATGATATTCCAGTGGTTTTAGGGTAATTTCGTGGTGCTGATTCCGAATCCGGTATTCTTTTTTGTCAGATTAGCTCTAGTTTTCGAGATAAAGTGAAAAATATATTTCAATAGTAATATTATACGCATGGTTCAAATCGCATTGAAACTGTCTCAAATATAAATCAATAATAAAATTAAATCAATAAAATAAGTAAACTTAATCCAAAAAGTAATCTATAATATAAAGCAGAAAATACATGTATCTGTCGGTCACAAGAACTCCTCCTAAACGGAAGCGACATGAAATTTGCACACGACATTCTAGAGCACATTTCTAGGTCAACGGTGCTAATTTCAACTTTCAAAGTTAATTAGTTCTTAAGATATTTAATTAAATAACGAAAATTAGCCACTGTTAAGCCTAATGCTTAGACGGTTTTTGCCAATAACTTCTTTATTTATTAGATACCAATTATTTTTATGCCATTTTAAAGAGCAGAAAATTATCTTTTTAATGATATTAATTTTATAGCGATGAAGTGTTTTCTCTGATTGATATTAACGTTTAAAAATTTATTTTTAACGCAATTTCTAACAATACTTTTTAATCTTATAGAAATAAATTCAAACCAATTGACTGTTTAGCGCGCGGGCTTCTGCCAGTGTTGAAGTTCATATAAGAAAATATTTTCTTTGAGCATAAACAACAAAATAGACTTTTCACTTCCGTTTTCCGGTTGTCATAGCATTTACAGCTTTTAATACGGTTACACAGTTATCCAATGACGTTAGTGAATTATTCTCTCGATGTTTTGTTTAATCTTCACAAATTTTTAAATGATCCTAACGAGTGTGTGCTAAGCCTTCAAGAGTTCTTAGTCGATTCCTATCAGAGGGAGAGGACAAAGGGAGGGGAAAAAAGATTTTCTAACGGTCTATCTGTGGCAAGAATTTCTCCTAAACGGTAAATAGTCTCGACATGAAATTTGCACATGCCATTCTGGGGTCTATTCCTAGATTAATTCTACTTTTTCAAACTTTCAAAAAAATAGTTCCCAAGATATTTAATTAAATAACGAAAATTAAGGAAATTTTCGGCGTTTTACCTCAGTTTTTCGCCTTTAATTTCAGAAAAATATTTTGCACGTAGATTATTTACATACCATCTTAAAGAGCAGAAAATTATCTTTTTAATGAATGTTATGCGTTCTTTTCCTTAATTTAATAAGCATTTCAAATTTATTTCATGTGCAATTTATAACAATGGTTTCTGTCAATGTAATTAAATTCAAACCATTGATCGTTTTATCAAATTCTGCATTCCCCTATTTTTACCACTGTGAAAGTTGTGATAAAAAAATATTGTACTCTTTGAATATTAACAGAAAGCAGATTTTTTTTTCGCTTTTATTTCGTAGCGTATACATCTTTCAGTATCTTTGCACCGCAATACAATGATGTTAATTATTCTCGTAATGAGATGTTTCATTTAATTTTACAAATTTTTAAATGATCATAATGAGTGTGTAAAATCCTTCACGATTATTGAGCCTGCTTCCTACCGAAGGGAGAGGACCCAAGGAGAAAAACAAAGAACACTATGTGGGTTTTTTTCCGGTCAGTGACAAAAACAACAAAGAGAAGATAATTATAGTCCGGATAATGACAAAAAATACAAGATATGAAAGGCCTTCTGTTGTTTTCGTAGCAATGATGGGGAAGGGAAAATGGAACACGAAAGACTACTAAATTTTTGCCAGGTGGTTCAAACTGAGGAGAAAAAAAAAGGAAGGTGTTTCATTGCTAGTCCAAAGGGTCAGTGGATTAACGAAAATCAACGAAAGACGCTTCCGTGAAAAACTCTTTTATTACTAAGTTGAAAGTGTTATAAGTACTTGGACTTGAAAATATTTTTATCCCGAGCAAGGCTGGGTATGTCAGCTCGTCAGTGTATACATCACAAGATAAATCTATGCAGAAATCACTTAAAACATGTATCAAATGTAACTTAAAGAATAAAATTTAAAACAATAATAATGAATGAAATAAAGAAATGAATTTCTTTAAATAAAATAGATTAATCATAATGGTATGGTAAAAATACATGATGTTGTTACATTAAATCCAATAAAATGAAAATTAAGTATGTTGATTCAATTAACTCACGGAAAAGCTTTTATATGATTTCTTCTTACGTACAGCGGGAGTTTCGCGTTGGAGACTAGCAGTAATCTGCCACCATATGTACCATGTGTATCCCACCTCCTTTGATATCTTTGTTCCATTACTTTGATATCTTGGTAGCCGAAGTCTTTTCTTAAAGGTGTGTTAATTTTTGTTACTTTCGGTATTCTTGGCATACATTCTGAACTAACAAATATTCTAGTTTTGAAGCTTAGTTTTTACAAAGAAAATAAATAAATTTGATATTTTTTAGACCTAAATAACCTTTTGTTATGCATATATATTGACCTCTTCCTTTTAATAAACAAAATGATGTGTGAAGATTATGATGATGATTAAGAACTAAAAATAGCATATTGAAGTAATTTCACATATTTTTGACAACTTTGAAAGGAATATGTGACAGGAAGTTATGGACCGATTTTGATAAAATGAAATTTATTACTGTTAAGAAGTTGAGTACTTAACAGCTAATGAAGAGATTAAGATAATTTTTTAAAATTTAGAAAATTCATGAACAATTTAATTTCGCCACTTTTTAAGACTTTTAGGTCCATACGGGAGCAGAAGATATCAATCAATTTAATTATTTTTTTCCCTCGTTTCACTAGTCGCCATTTCGCAAAATTTCCCGCTGTATACCGATTTTAAACTTTTTTTTACTTTTTTCGGTCTACTCTACTGCAGACATGATTAAAATGTTGACAATATGCATTATTTCAAAAACTACAGCCAATTCGGCAAAAGTAAAATTAGTTTTGAAATCGGCAACGTCAAGATACCCGAAAACCGTTAAAAGTTCCTTGGCAAAAGAAAAAAAGTTTTTTTTGTTCCCCAGTGTTATAAGTATATAGATCGAATTTTTGTGTGCAGTTTTTATTACCAGTTTGAATGAAAATAGTGCTGAAAAATATAAATCCGACTTACGACCTATGGGTCGGAACGAAATTCGGCCGTTAGTTGAGGAGACTCTGTATATGAAATGTTTCACCGAATGTTTTACGATGTTTAGTGAGGTGTCCAATGTAGTCAAACGGTAATTCTACGCTGCCGTTGATTTTCAAAGACACAATGCTGTGATAGACTGATTTTACCCTGACACGTTTATACACGTAAGTACCAAATATTTATTTTCCTTTGAACAGTATTGATGAAAACGGATACAGTAATTGTACCGTTACACGTGTAAGAGCGCAGGATATTTATTCGCCTAAATAGTATTGCTAAAACTTAGGTTTCTGAAATCGCTTTCCTTCAGGCGGATCATTCGTGGTCCAAGGATGACTCACCTTCGACTTTTCCGTCACATGAACGCCGGAGAATTCATAAACAACAGCTTAAAAAAATCCCATTGTGGATATATACGCTGACGACACTTAGTACTATTTATCGGGATAAGCAATTAGGGGAACACGATCGGAGCGTAGTCTTCGAGATTAATGGAAAGTCCGAGACAATGCAACAGGTAGCTAGTGGGACCACCTCCTCTTGTTCTTTATGAGAAAGGTATTTCTCGATGGCCTCCGTATTTCACGAGGGAGACATCCACCTAATCTAGACGATAAAAATATGGCCGATACAGAGAGGTTAGGAGAGGGTTGTCTTTTAGAAGGGTGTCGCCTAGTGTTCGTAAGTCGACTTCATTCTTTTCTGGTGACAGTTTTGTGTGTTTCAGGTACTCGTGCTTTTAAATCTCTCTTCATAAAGTTGGTAGTCATTATGATAAGAACCTGAAAGTCTGTCTGTTGCAAGAGAAAGAATAAGTAAAGTATGCATTGCTATTGCAGTATGTTTATAAAAGGAAATATAAGTAAAATAAGTAACTTTGTGTCACATTTTTCTGCAGGTTGTAATAAGGTCTGTAAAATATATTCTGTTTTGGGGGAGATGCATAATAGAGTATCTTGTAAAGGGATGTGTAAAATTAGTTAGTTAATAAATAACCCATGCAGATCTAGATCCTACATTTTCCCAGATGCGATGTTTTCGATTGCTAATACGTATTACTCGTAGAATTTCAATTTGCAATAAATGGTTTAAAAATATTAAGTTCACATGCATTTCATTTATTTCACTCATCGTTTCTATTGAAAACGGTGTCTAGACTGGGCAGAGAATAAAGGCAGCATAGTTTTAAAATACAATGTTAAATAATTTTGATCAACTGGAAGAACCTCATAATATCTGTTTTTTTCCTACAAACTGGTAAATATAGCAACTTCCGCATTTTATTTTATTTCCACTTCTTTAGCATTTTTTTTTTTGGGGGGGGGCGCTTTTTCATGAAAGATATTTGTTGAAGAAGTGTCTTAATGACGGTAAATGGCACAATATGATTCTTTCGCCCCGGTATCATTGATACAGCTGTAGTTAATGGTATTCAGAGTATATTTTCATTCTCTTATCATATTCAGCTTTAAAAATCGACGCATGCGCTTTAACCATTTAACTTAATAATTTTCTTTGCTATCTAATAAGATGCTCCCTTCTGTTTTGGAAAGCGGTTGTCGTTTTTATTCATCTCAGAAGGCATATAATACTTGAGATGTTTATGAATTCTAGGTAATTTTTGTGTAAAATTATAAAGATAATTAATGATTAAATTTGAGTTTTAAGACCAAACATGCGATAATTTGATGCACGAGTATTCTCGGGCTGTTAAGTTAAGCGGTTAAAACTTCTCTGTAGCACCCTCTAAGTCTAGTACCCCACTTACCAGGGGTGTAGTGGAGCTGGAAAGCACCTACTGTACACTATTGTATGTACTGTAAACAAAAATACAACCTGAAATTAAGTTTTATTTTGAAATTTATTTTTTGTGGTCGTAAGTACTGATAGTCGCTATGTGAAGAAACGGTGTAGTTCAGAAATCTGTCTTTAAATCTAATCATCAAAGCAAAAACATGAATTTTCATTCAAAAAGGAATATTTAATGTCTTATATGGCAAAAATCTAAGAAAATGGTTAAAACGGCGAAAGCTACATTTTTTTGTTCTTTTAGTGAAAGCGATGAAATGTTTTCAAAAGCATTTCTTTTGAAATATATATTGAAACGTGGTAAAAATATTTCATCTACAACAATTTGCTTTTTTATGGTTGCAACAACCGCTGTAATCTTCCGCATTTTATAAATCTCCAAAGAAAGAAGATTCGGTGCAATCAGTTTGAAAGTAAACAGAAGCTCGGTTCGTGAAAAGGTTTTAAACATTTATTTTTCAAACATTTGTATTTACACGGAAAGCAAAACTTTTGGTAACCAACATATTTTCCGAAAGGTTAAGACCTTTTGCTGTTGCTCTTCGTTCAAAGTATTTTCTGAAACGAGGAAAAAATAAAAGAAAAAACTTTTAAATTTTCATCTTGAAAACTAAACATTTATTATTTTCCCAAACGCTTTCGCCACTACCACTTTTTAAAAAAGAAAATGGGAATGGAAATTTGAATATACACCGTTTTATTTTATGGGCATTCCACTTTTGTTTAGATCTTTTCTATTCTAACTTTTTTCAAATAAAAATTCAGTTGTTTTCACGTTCTTTATGTTTCGCAATTGTTGTCCATTTCAAGACATTTTTTGCTATATTTGTGTTCTTACATAGCTGTAGTTGTATAAATTGTCTTGAAATGTAAATATAGTATTTGTGTATAACACTACGTGTTTCTCTTCAATCATTATATACTTAGTGGATAAAATGAAAAATATTTTTCCTATCCATATACCAGTTTCTAAGACAATAAGCTAAATTAGGACTTCTTAAATTTTTCTCCTCGCGAGTTGTTTCCCTTGAAAAATGTTGTTGCAGTATTTTTAAATCAACATGTTGTATGGAGTATAATTATGTTGTAATGATATAAAACACAAATTTATTGATATTTGTATATAACATGAAAATAAGATAGTTAAAACAGTAGTTAATTCTACAATGGGGAACTTCAGCATTTTTTTTTTTATTTTTTAAATCGATTTAAAATGCTTCGAAACGAACAATAACATTAAAAAAAATTTCTAGACAGTTTTGTTTTTTTTTAAATTTGCAATCAAAGTTCGACTCTCAGAAAACGCGGGAAAAACGATCCATTTTGGCGGGAAACGGGTCTGACGTCAAAATTGCCAGACGGGGGAGAAACACTCTCCTTTCCCGTTCGCGCTCTATAGAGATTCTCTTTTTTTCTATACTTTCCGACTATCGCATCAGATAAAATAATGTCGGAAAGATACAAGTATTGTATTGTTCCTAAATGTCGTAATACAACTGTAACGGCACCCGATAAATTATTTATCAATGTGCCAAAAAATTATGTTATTCGCAAAAAGTGGTGTACAGCGATGAAGAGAGATCCGAAGCTAAATTCGGAATTATCAGCAAGCAGCGTTCGTCATGTCTGTGGAGATCATTTTGATGTGAGTTATTAATCTAGATTATACCTATTAAAATTGTATATCATGAAGCACAGTAAATTCAGAATTCGATATCTTTTTTGTTTTTAAAAGAAGTATAAGGTGAGGTTAGCAGCAAAAAAATTAAGATATTTTAAAGCAAATAGTTAAAGTTATTGATTACATGGAATTTTTTTGTTTACCCTTTGAGAGGCCATTGCCCCTCAAAGGGTAAAAATATAAAAGATCCCACCTTCTTTAAGAATCTTTTTTTAAAAAAACTTGCTCATGTTAATTTATAGCATAAATTTTTTCAATGGATATTCGAATGTTTCTTATATTTTTTTAAAATTACCAGTACTATTGAAAATTAACAGGAATATCTTAAAAATTAGTTTAAATTCACGACTTTTTTTATAATAAAATTCGTTTTCATTTGTAGTTCAACAAAATAATTCGCAGAATTAAATTTTGATTCAAAATAAATTCTTTATATTCAATGAATGCATTAAAATCAAAATTAGTCTTTAAAAGTTAGTTTGCTCATCAATTATTATAGTTGAGAAAAGGTGGGATAAATTTATCTCATCGTGCATCTCGAGTTTGTTGATGGCAGCACTTTAGATCAGTCGCATTTGGTCTGGTTTGAATATTTTTATAAATTTATATAGTTTTTTTTTATATAACTCAAAAATTAACTAACATAATGAAAAAAAACTTACTTTGCAGTAAAGAAGGATTACTACTTATAGATACTTTGTTCGTATCTTTATTTTTTTGCAATTTACGAAAGTGGTTACAGTTTTATCATTTTTAATTTTTTAGTGTATTTCTTTTATATAAGTTATTTTTACCAGTTTTTATATTAATTAGTATGAACTAGTATTTTAAAATTAATACTAGTACAAAGGAAATAATTTATATAGTAAAATAAAGCGTAGTAAAATAAAACTATATAAAATAAAATTAACTTTTAAAAGGCACAGGTGTGTTTTTAAAAAAATGCCGTACCTGAAATTATTTTGAACGGAATTTCTAAAATAAATAAATTCCTGTTTTTTTTTGTTTTTTTTTTATGTAGGCATACGAAATTTAATACATCATGCAAAATCAGGCTCTTATCTTTCCGTTCTTGCTTGTGCAACAGAAATCGCAGCGTCTTCTCGGAATGCCCGAGGGCCCCTCTGCAATTTATTGTTGCTTGATGGTTTCGAAAACCTATCCGTTTTTCTCTAAGGCGAATCCTTTTCTGTATAGTATAGAGCCCTGTTCCGGTAACTGAAGGGAAGGTCAAAACAACTTTTCTTATGAGATAATTTACGAGCCGGCGTTCTGTGTCCAGTTTCTTTGTCGGAACTGAATAATTAAAGACACATGTACTGACAAAACATTTGTGTTCCTTTCCTTGTAATAAAATAAGTAAGCGATCAGGATTTTACTGATAGAAAGTGAGTAGCTTGCTTTGTTCCGAAGCTTTCAAAGAGATCCATAAAATTACTACAGAATAGTGTGTCACATTTGAGTGCTGATTGTTGGAAAATCTGTTGCATTCAGAGAGATACACATTATTTCAAAGCATTTTCAAATAAAGGGCTGACGATACGATTCGCGGAAGAGTCTCAAATTATCCGATTTAGCTTGTACAAAACCAATATCCATTGTGAAATTGAACGCTATATAGTAGAAAAGCTAAAAACTTCACTTTTAAAATGTTAGCTGGTACAAACGCCTTGATTCAAAGAAGAATACAGAACTAGCGAAAGAGAAGTATGCGAAGGAAGGCACCCTCGACGTCGGAATCTACTCGGCCAATGAAAGTGCGTTTCGGATTGCATCATGATTCCTGCTATTTCAGTGCATCTTTCGCTCTCAATACTTAAATAAATAAATTTTTCTGTAAAATTTCACTTGCATATTTGAAATTAGAATGATTTTTTCTACAAATACGGATGGCTTTCAAGTGTTTTTAAAAAATGCTGAAGTTCCCCATTATGATAAGGATGTTTTTTTACTTAAATGAAAATTTACACTCACACATCCTGATTTAAAAGCACGTGCCATCTTTTATTGTTGCGTATATAGGATAAATCGTCATTAACTGCACTTTATCATTTCCGAAATAATTTCTATGGGAAATTTGATAACTTTTGATCTATTTGCTCGGAGTTTCATCGCCAACGAAGATACCTGCGTTATCTATTGTTTTTAAAATCGGGGGTAGGGGTTAGGGTGCGAAAAAATGAGATTAATAACTATGACTTGGAAGCTATTTTTATTTTATAATTTTATAAGTACAGAAAAATGTTGACCTTCCAATAGTATTACAATAAAGTTTACGGTTATGGTTATTTACCGTGGCACTTTTCATTTGGTAATTTTGATTTTTCCGGCAATAACTTCGGGAACTGGGAGATTTTTACATCATCCTAAAATTCAAAATGTTATTTATTCAATAATGTAATTCATTTTGAATCATAGCCACTGTCACTCGCTCTCGAATAAATGTATTAAATACTTTTTTACTGAATGGGAATTGAATTTAGATAAACTACATCGCATTAAAAAAGCAGAGAAATAATTTTAACCCATGAAACTGAATTTGAACTAGCATATCATCCATAGGCATGAAATTTTAAGATTTCATATACTATGGTATGTTTTTCACCTTGGTTTTTCTTGATGATCTAGGATCGTTATCTGGTCATATACATGTAGACAAAGTGTGTCTTCGATATGAATGGTAAAGCTGAATAAAATTAGGGCTGAAATTTGCCCTGCAAGTTTGTCAACGCTGGAACATTTCGCACATGAAAACAATTCCATGTTTAGAAGTTGGTGTTAGCCGTTATTTACATTTATGAAATGGCGCAAGTCTCATGTACTCTTTCTAAAGTTGTTGCATGAGGCAAAAGTACACTTTGAACTTAGCCAAAAGACCTAGAAGCGATATAGAGGCAAAAGTACAGAAGAGATTCGAAGAGTCTTTGTAGTTATTTCTTACTGTTCAGCAGTTTTCTAAATAAACATGCTTGCCTGTAAAGTTACGTTTATGCTAATTCTGATAAACTTTGATTCCCCCTATTTTGCCAGTGTTAGCATCGGACATGCCTGACCGAAGAAAAAGTAAATTATATTTTGTATTTCGTCGGATTCTATAACGGCATGTTTCACCTCGTTAAAATTATGAAATAACTCGCTATACGCGTTTCTTTTTCCTTTTTAGTTTTATAAAACATTACTACTAATCTTAAGTGCGTATGGAAATACTTCGTTGCCTAACACACAGTTTTCCTTCAGCGTCATTTCTGTGCCAGAGCGCGGCTCTTTCCATAAGTTCTTTCCTAAGCTTCCATAAAAGTCGTTCTTCTTTTTCCAATAAGACACTCACCGTTTGCTTGTCATAACGCGTCCATTATTGAAAACTCCCAAGAAATATTCCGGCAGAAGCTTTTAAAGTTTTCCTGCAGGAACTTCTAATAAAACACGTTCCGGACTCGAAATCCCCCGCCGCGACTTTCCGGACAAGGCGCTGTGTCAGGCAAAATCCGGCAGGCGCTGAATTCAGCTTATGCAAATGCAGGCGCAAAACAGACTTAAGTAGTCGCCGTTTTCTCACGCCTGATTGGCCGGGAAGGAATGCTAATGCTCTTCTTTTCCGAAAACGGGGCTTTAAATAGTGTTTGTGTGATTCAGGACTTAACGGTCGAGCCCTGCGAACGACGCTTTTGTAAGCCCCCAATTGGAATGCAAGAGAGTGAATCGGCAAGGATTTTACGATTGGTTTAAATAGTAAAAAAGACACGTACACGACTCAAGAAAGCAACATTTTTTTTTCCTTTTTTGATCTTGTACAAGTCCATACCTTGATTTTGGTTGAGCTAAATATTACATATTTCTGAAGGAAGATTTCTTTACTTCGTTTTTTCATTCAGGTGCCTTATTTTTTGTCTCTCATTAGCCATTTATTAGAGTAATTACCATTGGGAAGGTATTAAATTTATTAGATACTTCTAAATATTAGTCAAATTAGAATTTTATCTGGTTAGTAATCCTGATTTTTACTAGAATTTTAATGGCAGGCTATCCATATTCAAACACATGCACAATTTATTTTATGATCCTTCGTGGTGAGGGATTTTGCGGGAGTGTATCTTTGACCTCCTCGATGGAAATACCTATCGAGATGCATTGGCTTCTTACATTTGATTTGAAGTTCTGTCATATTTGCATCCTGTTTAGCACCCTATTGCCAATAAATCTATTCGTTCTACTAAATATCATCAACTAGATAAGTATTATTTAATTACTCTTTCATCTGCTAACTTTTGCTATATCTACATCAGTTATAATATGTCCCTAAACCTTTTAAATTCTACTTACTCCTTAGAAGTGCATGGGTATGCCCAATATATTTGTGTTTCTAAAATCTTTATTTTCTCAGTAAAACAATAAAAATGTTATACAACCAGATGCATCTAATCAAGTTGTACATGCTTCGCATGTTGATGAACACAAGAAATAACTATATAATATAAATCGGAGCAATAAAATATGCATATCTCTGATAATTTCTGAACTTGCATGACGACATACATGTAAATGAATATGGATTTTAAATTGAAAAGCAACGACGTATTCTCATTGGATAGTGTTGGCATTGCTTTAGCAGTGTCTTTGCCACTGAATGTTGTAAAATTGCGTAGGTTCACGGCATCCTTCGGAATTCTAAGTAAAGGTTTATAGATTTTTTTATTTATTTGTTTTGCATGTTGTGAATTAGTATTGGAACATATTATCACTCTAGATGAACATAGTCATAATAGGAAAAAAAGAAAGGTTGAATTAAATACTTCAAAAGTAAGCTTCAAATTATGTTCACCTGATTTAGAAATGCCATAAATTTGTTTACGATACTTGCCACCAGAGCGCACAAAGTATCGTTGTTTTTTGTATTGGTCTGTATTGCTTCAGGCATACTTACGGTGACTTTATATCGAAATGTATTTTTGAGTTGCGACGGTGTTCATTTAGCGGTGCGCCATATTACTTGCATTATGTTAAAATATTTTACTTCCCGAAATTTTTTTTCCCGATGTACTTATTTATACCGAAAAAAATTTGACATGACTGAAATGCCTATTTATTAAAAAAAAATGCTTATACTCGGTTCGCTACTTACATGGCCTTAGGTTAGTAGTTTTCCCTCAATAATGTTGTTTTGACGGACACATTTATCTCAGATTTATGGAGCTTCGTCCAAAAACTAAATAAAAATAAAACAGAGAAACTTATTGAAGAAACTTGAATCCAAAATTGCAATTTTGGTTACAAGAAAATATTCTTGTCGCTTCGATGGAAATAATGAAAAATTTCAAATTCACAAAAAAACGAATCCAACCAACCAAACAAAAACAGACTTATGTTCTTTACTCCTGAACACCCATACTTGCTTCGTTCTATAAAATTCCCCGAACCACCAAACAAATATTTCACTTTCCAAATTCAGACTTTATCATGGGTAAATGCACCTTACTAACAGATTTCGCAGTGCATTAGACTGAGTATTCCGTCTCAGAAATGCAATATCGCCGGTCTCCTTCCATCCCCCTGTCCTTTTGCTATTGGTGGATATAGAAGATTCATCAGTTCTCTGTTCCCTGGAGAACACCTCCCCCTTCCTCCCAACGCAAACTTTAACTAAAAGCTTTCTGGACATTGCATCGGGGCTACTTTAATGACATAAAGAGGCCAAGATGTTCAATCGGCCGTTTAAATACGCGCCGGCGCTCGCCTAAAAGGGTTTCCGCAATGCGGCCCTTAAGTATCCTCTGGAAGTAAGTTGATCTTTTAAAGCCTTAGTCCTGGTCAATCCGCAGAGTGGGACTTCCATCATTTCGGAAGTCATGCATTATTGATGACAGCCAACACATGACCCTTTCCCCTCCCCAAGCCTTCTAAAGCATGCATTCACTATCAATTTCGTTTTACCTGAGCTTCACTTCAACGAACAGCAAATGATGCACGTCAGTTTGAAAGCTGCCAGTCAAAAATGGAAGGTATTGAAGCAAGCGTTGGCGGAGGAATATATACTTTTGCGCTGGTAATCTACTTTAAGTGGAATTAGTCAAATGAAATGGAAAAATACTTCCTGCAACCATAAATCCTTGATGATAAGAAGTGTAAAATAAGCCTCATAGAAATTGAAGTGTGGGCCTGCTCTTTAGCAAACATACGTTTCTTGGTGTGTGCTGACCATCAACAAAATCATCAACGTTTTGGATTAACTCGTAGCAAAGAACCAATTCCTCAGTACCGTAACATTTATTTCCTGTTTGGTTGTATATTATTCTTATGAAAAAGTTTCTTTCTGCTTTAAAACCTGTCTAGCTACAAGTGTTGAAAAATAAAATTTTGTTTCGGTTTTTGTGATTTTTGATTAATGTCACGCAAATCCAACACATCAGATCCAATGTTCTACGAAAATGATATACTGTAAGATGCTTAAAGTCTGATGCTATGAACTCAGTCTAAGTAAAAGTTTATTTTGTTTAATCATAAAATTTTTATAATAAACTGAGGTTATCTCTAAATGAATATATATCTTCAAAGGAGTAGCTTTAAGATGAAATAAAACTTATATATAAAAAGTCTTGAAACATAATACAAAGCCATATCACTTTCCTTCATGAATTCAATTTTAATGATAACTCTTTATGCTATTTGATATAACTACAGTCTTTCCTTTTAACATGCGGTTAAGCTGTTGTTCTTCATTCGCTTATGAAAGGAATATTATTATAAACTAATGAATTTTTCAAGATAATTTTGTCTTTCAAATGTATCCAAAATTATCTACCAGATCCACTATTCACTTTTCCGCATCTCTTTATAGGAGTACCAAATATATGTAAAATAATTCAAACCCTGAAGCTTATTAGTCTGGGATGTAAACACCGTGGAGTAATGGATTTTTATTCCTAGCCTGCTCTCGTCTCGTGGAATTCCTATACAAAGCTTGTTAGATTTTTCATAAATTAAACGAAATTTCTTTTACCTCCGCTGTTTTGGAGGGATGCATTCACATGCTCTGTCGCCAACACCTTTGATCCGCCAAAGACTATTTTCAGTTCAAAAGGGGCATTCTGTCTTGGTGCTGCTGAACTAATAGTGCTTTGAAAAAAATATTCAATGCAGAAGTTCCTTTGAACTCCCAATGTCTATCCGTACTACTATTTTTCACTTCTTTTGCCGTAGATTCCTCCCAAAGAAATCCTTATTTTTTTTTTCGTAACTCTGCCTTATTTTGCATAAGAACGTCTCCTTTGTCACTGAATGCATCCTCAGAGATAGTGCCGATGAAATTTATTCCGTGCTGTTTATCTTTCATCCTCATCTTCGGCTTCTCGGATGGTGATGGATTTCTTGTTCCTCTTGCTTCCACTTTTTTATTTTTATCTTTTGGTTGAGTGTCTTCATCCGCCCCTCCCATCCCCCCTACATTCTGTATGAGCCACCCCCATAGAAGCTTCCGTTCTGAAAGTTTCTCACTTCTGAAAAGATTAGCATCGGCTCAGGTCCTTTAATACGCTCGTTGCTTCTTTACGTCTGCTGAGCTTTAGATTCATTTTTTTTTTCTTCTTATATTTTCATAAACGAAGTATATTTTGAAAACATTTTATGATTCTCATCCGAGATACCAAATAAAAGTTCAGGGGAAAAAAAGAAGTTGGAAAAAAAAATGGAACTTTTCTATGAATGTGTGAAAACTTTTTAAAAATCTCTACGCCTATAAAAATTAAAAAGCGAAGGAGAGAGAGACTTCAAAACTATTTTCAGAAGATAACTGATAAAATAAATATTGGAAAAAAATTATTGTAGATATTATCTTAAAACTTTGATGCTTCTTGACGATGAAGGTAAACAGTTCTTGTTTTCATTGAAGGTGATTTTAAAGTCATAGTAAGTAATAAGGTTGTTGCTTTCAAAAGATATTTTAGTGCTTGATTGAATTTCGGTAAGCTTTTTAAACATAGAAACTTTTTAAAACATTAAAATAAAAAAATTAAAGCAAAAGAATTTCTTAAAAATTAAAAAAAATTTAGAAAAATTTGTGATGACATTCAAGAATTTGTAATTCATTAAAATAAAATGTAATAATAAGAAAATATGCTAAGGTTCACTAATTGATTTATGTCAATATGATGCATCATCCTCTTTTAGAAAACATCAAATTATCTACAGATATTAAAAACTTCTCCACTATTTTCTGCAATCTTTTGAATTTTACAAAAAGTTAATGGTACTGTAAATTTAATTTATTCTTGACATTAATATTAGAAATACGTTTAAATTAAATTTGGTTTAATTTCTATCTTTTGTTATGATTATCCGAAAGCCTTCAAATGGGTGGGACCTCACCTCCAGCCTCTCCGGAAAATCCTGAATTAACGGATTAGTTCCATTAAAACAGGAATTTCCCGTTTTCTTCGCTGTGGTCTAGCTACGACCACATTTATGTCCTTTTTGGCGTATCCTCCGTGGAGTGAGGTCATGCAAACAACGTGGTGCTTAAATAAAATGATTTTTACAAAGACGCAACTAGATCAAATAGAAATGTTATAATGACATATGTATAATTTGGCAGTAAAAAAATTCTACTTAGAAAGTAGCATAAAAGTATTATTTTATTGGAGACAAGCTGAAATTTTTTTTATCCTAACAGATAATCCTTCAATTTGAAAAAAAATATTTTTGATATTGCTTACATTTTAATATCTGATAATTTAAGATACTTTTAAAAATTGTCCTATCTTCCTAAATTTTTTAACATTTTTTAAACATTAAAAAATATTTCGGTTAATGAGTGTAAACTAAATCAAAATCTGACAAAAAGTGGGGATATTCTTCAAAACAAAGTATTCTTAATCTTATCTTAACTTGATGTTTTCTTGAGGAAAAAATGGCATTACGAAACTGTCTGTTATTCAGGTATGTAAAAACTTCGTTGAATATGTTCTGTATAAAAATGATACAGAATAATAGAATAGTATAGGATATATCTATATAAAAGAACCTACGAACTTCCAAACTAAACAATTTCAATGTAACTCTTTCAAATCCAGTGGTATATTTTGTACTACAATTCTTTTTACGACATTCTTTTCAACTTTCATTTTACAAAATCGACCTTGTTCTTCTAAAGTATTAAGGTTCTATTTTTAACCAAATGTATTTGAACGAATGAAATATAATATATATGTTATAAAAAATTTTCAAAAATGTCATACTGTGGGGGTCGTTTAAGGGTTCAGTGAATAAACCAAGGTAGTGTAACAGTTATTTATTTACGAGTTGACGTTACACACGGACAATTTACATAAAAAATTCAGAATTGATACAAAATTAATCAAGAGCATAGTTCTTGTTAGGCATCGCGTGCTATCGCCTGATCTCAACTGACGTAATGTCGTTCTGACGTCAGTCACAGTTAGTTATGGTTAATGTTACAAGAGCGGCTACAATACATTTTAATATAACTTTATCTTAAAGATGCTTAAAATGATCTACCGAAACCTGTTTCATTTATGTACTTACACTTTTCACAGTTAGATCAAAGTCCAATTCAATAGGTAGTTTTTCTACTCACAAATTTTTGGCAATATGATTAAAATTTGAATTTTCATTTAATCCAGGTATATGAGGCAGCTGTCATTGATTTTTTGATGCTTTAATAACGCTGATATTGGCGTGATTTTTCAGTTGGCCATGTGAAGTACCTACCCAGATGACCATCTAATAATCCGAACGAGATTCAAAAGAACAGCGCGAGTCTTTTAACTCAGATTGAAATTTCATTTCGACGTTAATTCAATAATTCGAGTCCTGACCGAGGTTTTCTGCATTGCAATTCATTTCTTTGAAGAGGCTGCTGGTTCGGATGTTACCAGATGGATGTGAGAGGGGTAGGATGCCCCGGAGTGGGGGTGACTCATCTCCTCCAAAGGAAACCGGACGCGAAAAACGCGTGCATTTTTGCACCCTGCCCGGCAAGTGAGATGTCATAAACTAATTGGAGCTCCTCTTCCGATCGAGAGGGCCCCGCCTAAAAGCTGTAGCCCCGGGGCATTCTGACTGTGACGTCAGGGGCCCCAATCTGATTACCAGCAGTGACATCACCCCTCGGAAGCAAGAGGAATTCCGATCTTCCGCAGGATCGTGATTTATGAGTGGAGACAGGCACTTCTGAAAATCCCGAGTGTTCTTCAATGTCTCTGGTATTTACTCAACGTGGTGGTTGCCACACTGCTGAATAACTGTTACTGATGAGTCGTTGAAAAAGTGACCGTCCAATGATGGGGTTTGCTGCATGAAAAAATAATATTGACGAGATTGGGGGGAAAATAATATTGCTAATAAGTAATCAGGTTTCTTAACTTTATTTTTTAAATTAACTTCGGAACTTATTTGTCACAGAGAAATTCCGCTTTTAAACAGAATTGTGATTAATAAATGGAGGAAGGTAGTTCTGAAAATCCCAGCTGGTCTTCAGTGTTTCTGATGTTTATTCAATGTGGTGACGGTCTCACTGTTGAATAATGGTAATTAATGAGTCAATGAAAAAGTGACCTTCTACTGATGGCGGTTGCTACTTTAACCGAACATTGACTAAATTGGAAGCAAAAGAGAATATTGCTAATAAGTAAGCAGATTTCTTCATTTGATTACTTTTAAAATATCATTATAGAAATAAAAGAAATTATAGTTTTGGAATATTTGTAGGAAAAGCCATAAATCTATATACATGTGAATAGGTGAAATGTGTGTGCGTGTGGAGACGATCACATTGCTGAAGAATGGTTTCTGATGAGTCATTCATCGACTCATCAGCTGTCATCAGGTTTTTACTTAATGATTTGTAGAAATAACATTACAAAATTAGGGGCTGCAAATAAATGTATTGCTAATAAATAAACTGCTTTCTTCACTTGATTATAGAGATTAACTTCAAAACTCTCAGAATACTACACAAACAGAAAAATTTATAGCTTAGGGATATCGTTAGGAATAAGCCTCAAGTGTAGGTGTGCACTGAGTGATTTGAAGAAATAACGTTACAAAATTGGTGACAAAATATAAAGAGATTTTTTTCACTTGATTATTGAAATTAATTTCAAAAGTCACAGAATCCTATACAAACAAAAAAATTTATAGTATGTACTTGTGAATAGATGTGTTGGAATAAATTTGTAGGTAATGGCGTGAATATTCATTCAGTTATTTTAAACCCCTGGGGTAATTGCAGAAAGTAAATTAATAATGTGGTTAATAATCTTAAAAGACGGACTTTTTATTTATGAATCCTCCTGGAAAAATGAATAGAAAACTCCTCCTATCATTGTGCAGATTCTTAGAAGTAATTTATCTGTTACCTTCTTTTTTAAAATTTATTATTGAATAATACAAAATATTCATAAAATATTTTTTTATATTCAGTGATACATGCATAAATCGTATATGAAAGTTTAAAGACGCGGATAATTAGTAAACTTTCTACAATGAATACCTTTCCCGTTAATGATATGCTAATGTTGATTAAAAAAATACCACCTCAGGTGATGGGTAGAAGTAATCAATAGAAAATAATTAGGGTGTGAAACAAGTTGCATAAAAATTAACGTCATTTGCATATGAGAGCGGTAAGTTTTGTGCACATTTTTTTTGCGTTTAAACAATTATTTTCTGTCGAGGCAGTTAATCGTGTCATCAGAATTGTCATGCAGTGGGAGATGTTTTTTTTATTGTTTTTGAAAATTTCATTTTGGTTTTAAGAGTTGCAGAAATTGACTGAGATATTCGTAATTTACAGCAGCCTTGAACATCATTAGCGGTTGAAGATAATATATTCGGGAATTTAATGGAGGTTTAATAATGGCTTGGATAAAATACATATTATTTCTTCATCATTATTAAACTCGAGTAACATTACGATTACTATGTTACATGTTATTTGTTTTAAACTTTTAATGATGGCAAATGTAGAATATTTGTTTGTGATTAATCGTCTCGTTTTTCATCGCCATTTCTACAGGTTCTATCATTTATTTCTTTTCAAAGAATATAAGTGTAAAATTCTGCTTTTAGTTCTGGAAATTTTGGTTATAAAGAAAAGCTAAGCTTGATAAGATACTTCGTTCTTCAACTCAGTAGTTCTTAATCTTTTATAGTTTGGGACTTATCTTCCAATATCAGCTTTAGTCGTTTTCTTTCCATTGATTTCTTTCGAATTTTGTCCCATGATACTTATTGAATTTACCACTTTTGAATTATTATTAGCTAATTGTTTTTTTTTTGGTTTTTTTTTGGTATGTATGTAAAAAAAAATCTTTCACTAGCTGACTGAGTTGTTGTCGAATCTATATTTTTATTTAGAATATCATTTCAGACCCAATATAATTTACTGAAATATTTTTTCCATATATCGGACACGAATATCGAAATATTTTTGACATACAAGACACGAACTTCCAGAAAAATTTTGTGTGCTTAAAATCATGCAGTCTAGCTCTCTTGGATTCATGGAGTAATGTATCTTTTGTTATTTTGTCTTCAATACTTAATTTTTTCGCACTTTTTTGTGTGTTTTTATACCTTCGCACCTTCTTTTTGCTATTTCATGTTTCCGTAAGAGGACGCGCCCTACAAGTTGAGAAATTAATTATAAAAGAAGCTGTGGGAGGGGTGAAAATGGGTAGCTGTGAAAACTCTTTACTAAGATATCCATCATCATCTTTGTCATCTGCATTGGCAATTAAGCTTCTTTAGAAGTATTTATATACGCTTTGTACTTTTTTCATATCAGGATTTTAAAATCTCTCTTTTAAACATCTGTTATGAAATATATGATTCGAACATTCTGTCGTGTTTTTGTTCTGGTTAAATTTCCGCATTTAGAAAGATATATAGATATTTTTTATGTTCTTTGCCTTTGTAAAAAAGTAATTCATTGTTCTTCATTTTTTACAATTTCTCCCCATGACAATTTTGCAAATTATTTGCACTCTATGCATTGCAATTTCGGGTTTCTAAAATATAATTTATTAGTTTTCCTGAATTCTTCTATATATTTATCACTTTTCTAATCTTAACGCATTGATATTTCCTGAAGTAAGTATTTATTGAATTTTTTTTGATGTCACATAATCGAAAACAGAGTTGTGTGATAAACATCTTAAAGTCCTTGAAGTGTCATCGTGGTGGACCATCCATTGAAGTCCAATTCTCCGATATTCCAGAGTGCGGACGCGTTTCCGGTGAAGGGTTTTGCTCAAAGGGAAAGCTGTAGCTTAATGCAACGCAAACAAGCTCGGATATCGAGAAATCCGACGACGGAGTGTCACTGAATGCCGGCGAGGCTTTATCTGACGATCTATCGATTCCAAGTCAGTTTTAGGGGACATTAAAGTGATTCGCTTAGGAGAAGATGCTTAAAATCTTTCGTCATTGACAGCTGAGCTAGTAAAATTGAAATGAATTGATGCACTATTGCTCGTCCAATCTTATCGAAGGTGAATTTAATTTAGATTAGAGAATTGTCAAATTTGGTATTTTAACATAGAGCTATGCTCTTGGATTGACATAGATTGACTTTTATATACAATCGATAATGAGACTGAACCACCTGAAGGTTGGAATGAGATTTCGGAAGCTTTATCATATTCTGGATTTGTGTGGATAACGTCACATTTTGAAAGTACCTTGTGGGATACCTGGATCAATCTCGGTAACTCTGTCAAATGCCGAGAACGACACCTCAGCCGACATCCCATTCTCCGGATATCCCACCATTAAAGCGAAGACGATTACGGTAGCTTGATGGTAAGGTCTCGGCTTCCTGCTGATTTCAGATTCTGCACTCAATTCTATCAAAAAATCGTCTTGTATATAGGCCTGGTACTTGGCTTTACGACTACTTTGGTCCGTCGACGGACTAAATCTCGTCTGGCAAGTGTAGCGTGAAAGGACGAGGAGGGAGGTCAATACCATCTCGTGTCATCCTCGTCGGCTGCACACTGTTCAGAATTACGATATCGATCACAAAATAGCCCTCTTGCTTCAAACGAGAAATTAATCAAACTAACACGAAGACTCGGGACCAGATTAACATGTTCTTCATCAACGAATAATTGATAGAATCGAGATTGAACACGAGATTTCTCGCAACCGACACTGTTTGACCTGGTTTTTGTGACTTTTATTGTGGCCTCTTTGAAAAGCATAGTGAGCTTACGCTGTTTCTTCGATGCAAACAAATCATAAAACAACCAAAGGTCATCCGGATTGAGCACCGGATTTTAAAAAGAATTATCTCTGATTTGGGATTAATTGCAATGACTTGAAATCCTCACCCGTTATGGGAGACATCCTTTAAAGCCTTTGAATGCGAGCAACTGCTGTTGCTTTTCTCTTCCAACATTGTGTTTCACTGACTTTTAACTAAGAGTGATTGAGTAAGACTTTTAGAATTGTAGCATATACAAGTTGAATAATTTCGCGATGCATGATTGTGCATGCGTTTTCATTATTTCATCGCCTGCAGAGGCAATTGATTCAACGGTTTACCTTTTATTTCGGGTAGATGAATAAAAAGTAGAATTTCTCTATCTAATAGTATATACATGTTGCTGCCTCCAAGTATTTGGAGCAACTAGATTGATTATTATCTCTTGTTATTATTTTTAACTTTTATATCATGGATTGATATTGTAAATAAAAATTATAAAACGCGTAATGTCTGAACTTTTTTCGTTGAGCATCAGCACGTTATCCATAATTCATCTGAGGCTATATAACTGTTCTGAAACCGAAGTATATTCTTGGCTTTATTTTTAATTATTAGAATATTTTCTTTTGCCTTTCGTGGTCTTACAGAACTGAACTTGATTGCTGCAGAAATTCACGGCATTTCTTATTGATCATTTTTATAAAACAAGGTACAATAACACCTTATAATGAATTTGTTGGCCAAAAATTTAACTCTATCGAATGAAATTAGCGCAGAGTATAATGAAACAAGTTGGAAACAAGCGTCGAATCTCACGCCCACCCTTAGTTACTAATCCGGAACGACGTACCGCCTGGTTTCGTCTTAGCCAACCGGGAAAATGTATCCGATTACAGGGACGCGTCCAGTGGTCATCTACCCTCACCCCCCTGCATTCCTTTGCACAGCTCCCTCGCCACATAATGGAATTACCATCTCTTGGAGGGGCAGTGCCCCAGAAAAACTGCCTCCTCCGAGAACTAAACAGATTAAGAGCGGAAGCTTGGTAGCGAAATCTGATTTAGTGGCTGTCCGGCTTTGCATCGGGTGAAAGTTGGACGCTCCAGAAGACAGAGATATGCTGGAATCTATGTTGGAAGGAAATAAATGCCTGTCGATTTGCCTGACTTCTTGAAATTAAGAATATTTGGTAATTTTTTGTTAAGTAAACAGTAATGAAAGTTGCTCACATTTATTTTCTATGTTTCCTAATTCAGTCATGATATACTGTATTAGAAATGTGATTATTCAGGATATGATAATTACGCCTGATGTGGAAATCAATTAATTGAAAATATACGTATCACTTTAACTTTTCGATCCAACTTTTACATGATTAAAATTTAACTATGAAAAGTAGTTTAATTTAATGTTGACGTACTAAAAAAAATGTACTACGAGTTTAAAATATTCCACCTTACCCATTTCCTGGACATCTCCTGGGACAATATGTCCCAATCGTATAGTCGACTGGGACTATTCCAATGAAACATCTGTAAAACTCTCTTTCCTGCCATAAGATTAGCATGTCAGGAAACAATTTTACAGCTTCGTAATAATAATCTTGTGGTAATTTGAGCACTAATGGGATATATTGTCCCACTGCTAAATACGATTGGGACAATATATCTCACGAAAAGAATTTATTCAAAATTTCTTAAATCTGATATTAAAAAGGCTAAATTATTACTTAATAAGAAGAATAAGAACTATTTTAAGTATACTAAGTATGGCATTAATGTAGTTGTACTTACTATGAAGTTAAAAAAAATAGACCAGCTGAAACTTGAGTATTGTACGTGCTCAAAAACGTAAGTCCGCCATTTGCAATCTGAGAGTGTTTCCAAGTTTCTTTAATCATAATTTTATTTCCTAGTTCCTTAAGAACATTGAAAACTTAAAAACTCGCGTAAAAGTGGAATTTATTTACCAATAGGGAATGAAATCTAATCTCTGGGATGTATATTCCCATTAGGGCCGAAAGGGTTAAGAGACAACCGGACAAAAATATTAAAATAAAGTAGAGACAGTGAGCAATATAACCTTCAAAATTTTTATAACCATGCAACTGGAGAATTTTTAAGTCATTATTTAGTTAGAACGCTTGTTATGAAGAGAATTGCTGTTAACATGCAATGCTATAAAATTATAGTTGGATTAAAAGTTAAAATAGTAGTATAAACTGTACCCACTAATCCGCGGAAATTGCGGAATGCAGCTGAAAAAGAGACTAATTTCCAAATCGCGAGAGATCGCGGGAAACAAACTTAAAGGCAGTGTTTTCAGAAAGATGGTCAAATAGATTCCAAGTTTGCTTGACCGGACTGTACAAATTACCACACATAATTTTTTTGAATTTATGCATTGGCATATATAGTTACATAATATTTTGCCACATAACTTCTTATCTATTATTCGTTATTTTACATTTGCCGTACTAATCTTTATCTACTTGCTTTTTAAATTTTAAAATGTTAACTTTTTTTTCTGTTCAACTGGCCCATCTTAATTAGATTTGCTCATTGCTGCATAAATCCCAAACAGTCCCTTGAACCTGAAAGTTGAATGCAATGAAACTCATATTTTTCATTGCTAAATTTCATCTTGAATAGTATTTTATCTTTCTTGTTGCGTCGCATGTTTTTCTTTAACAGACATACTTCATTATTTGGAAGAATGTATGTCGTTCTTATAAGTAGTCAATTGTCTCCATTCCATGCAGTAACATAGAATCATATTTTTAAGTTGGCATGGGTTGTTTTGCGTTGTTATGTGGACCAGTTTTTCTTGAGGTAAAAATGTCAATTATTGCTGAAAAATATTTGTCTTCCTTTGAAGAAAAATCAGATTCCAATTTTTTCTATTTGGATTATTTTATGCATTAAAATTTCTTCGTTTTTTTGCATTCAAGTTCACAAACTTGTACTAATATTGTTGTTGATGAAGAAGAAGAAGAAAGAAAAAAAAAGAAAAAAAAACGAACGCCTACTTAATTTATGTCTAAATCAAAGCAAAAAGTCAAAAAGCACTTGAAACGTTCTTACTTCTGATGATCAAACAAAGATTGGTAGGTCGAAGACTGGTATTTCTTCAAGTCATTTACTGCCATCTGCAGTTATTTGACTCATCAATCATAGAAAGAGCAACAAGCATTTCCGAGAAGACTTCCAAAACATTAGTTTCAGGGGATATCAGAGAAGGCAAAAAGAGCTTTTTTTTTATGTAATAAGAATAATAACAAGTTCGCTAATCTCATAATCGTTGGCCAAAGAAATCCTTTCTGAATCGCTTCCACTCTGGAGAGCGAGAAGATTAACTTATTACGTTTTACGAGTTCGCCGATTAATGACCCCTTCACGTTTTTCTCATAAACGCTCTTAAACCAAAAACTCAACTCATTTACGTGTGGTTGCCTTTGTTTTTCGTTCTGGAGATATAATTAAATCTGGGGCCTTTGACGGCATTAAACGCTACGGAGACGTCTTTTTTCTCCACTCTTGCTTTGTTCTCGTCCCTCACCTGTGTTTTGAAAGGCGGTAATTGGAATTTTTATCGCGTGTTTTGGCGACGAGCTTTCTTCAGAAATGAGTTTTTGTTGGCATACTTTCTGTGAATGACACTCAATGGAAGCCGTGTTTGTATTTTTTAACAACTCAATTACTGAGAGGCACCCACCTTCTCTTTTTAAAATTGGTAGGTGCTTCTTACTTTAACAAATGTTTGGTAGGCTTTTTTTAATGTGAATAAAGCTTAAGAAACTTTTGAAAGGAAGAAGGTAGTTTTCCTTATAATACACTTTGTCTCGACTAGCTATGCAACTGCGAAAATTCAACACAGTTTTTGCTATAGATAAATTAACGTGCCTGCCAGGAAGGTTCTCTGGATAACAGAGATGGGTTTACAGGGCCTCAGTGTAATTTAGTTAGTTTCACCTGTGTACCACTAGTGATTGTTTAATTTAGTTAAATTAACCCCTTCGTATATAAATAAATTCATATGTAAGGAGATCGATGTTCCGTTTTGAAACTGCAAGAGAATTATTTGAGGTGATAATTTTTGAACCATGGTGAGATGATGCGCTCCCATCTTCCGCACTAAACTATCGGGAAGACTTTTGACTCGGACGAATTTAACGTGCTCCACTCTCTCGTATACCATGGATTCTTTGTGGAATACGGTGTCGAATCTGTGGTCTCGAAGATGACTGCCACCATGCCTCACGACTCGTAGAGAATGATCAACAGGTGCCTCAATATTTTGATAGATATGCTAATATATCTTTAAGCAAATGCTATAGAGCTAAAAAGAGCATTGGTAAATACAGAAATGGTTTGCAGAAGTTGTTAGCTAAATTAATTTTGGATATTTTTGCTCATAAAAAATATTCAGTAAAACCTATATCAGTTGGGATTGATTTAGTACCACTGTTGTGCATAGCAGGGACGGATTAAAGAAAAGGTGAATGCTGAAAGGGAAAAAAAGATCTGATCGCCCTTCCCCCCCCACAAACCATTGATGATTTGTTCCAAATATTTGGTACTCTGCAGATATGGTTAAAGAAATCCTCTATTAAAGGAATCCTGTATCAACTGATCGCAATGTCAATATATGATTTACTTAGTTTCGTACTTTTGCGATTTTAGTGCCTGTAGTCTTAGATGGCTTTAACCATCGCTATTCTGGCAAGACGAAAGGGCTTTAATGCATAATTTATAGATAAGAAATTGACAAAAATATCTTGCTATTTCTTGAGTTATTTTTCTTAAACATTTGCTTTTTTGATGACTACTCATCTAATTATTTGAAAACTGCACTCAGAAATGTTATTTGTTTCTCAAAATTTTGGAAAACGTTAGCGACATCAACTTCGCATTTTCAAACATAAACTTAAAACTTCGTTTGCTATAACTTTTACTTGAAACCGTTAAAGTTAACGAACTTTTAGATATTTCCTTGCCGATAGTTATTATAATCTTTCGATAGAATTCCCCTTCCTCTACCCGGCAAATTTTCGGTCGATTTTTCTCATTATCCAGAAATCAGAGAGAAAACTGGTGAATATTCGAGAGAAACTTCAATTATAACCACCCTTTTGTGTAGATTACAAAGGTAAAGATTTTCCATTTTGTAGAAGCAAGCATGCTGGCTAAGAAATCAACTGAAAAGTTTCCGACGATTTCCACTCATAATACGCAACCCGAGGGGTTTAAGGATACATTATAGGAATATTTGATACAGGGAAGGTAAAGTATCTGGTTGAAACCCGGCACACTCATTCGAGTACTAACTTTATGGCACGCAACGCTGAACCTTCTTCACTGTTAATAGAATCGATTAATGATTTTGGATGAAAGGAAGGTGTGTAAAAGGATCGATGTGGCCGGCCGGAGTTGGTGAGAGCTTTCATTACGCGGGGGTGGTTGTACGCCTTCCTCGTGGGAATGGCCGCACGTGCCCCCACAGGAAAGGGAGGGAAAACTAACATGTAGAAACCTGAGTAAGTGACGCCTCAGCGCAAAAGCCTTCTTTTTTGGCCATGAATTTGATTGCGAAGAACGATTTCTTGGAGGAGGAATACGTGTCCATTAACCTTGACAGATAGCCGAAATTCTTGGTATAGTTTATCATTTAACCAGAATATAAGAAAGGTTGCTATAGTTGGACAACTCAAATTGATAGCACAAGGAAGCTAATATGAAATGCTTAATTATATATATTTAATATGATGATAATGAACTTACAATTAATGATATACAGAGGTAAGTAAAAAATTCCAGCACTTTCATAAAAAAAATAGGTATAATTAGAAAACTGACTGCTGAGTACGAATGCTTCGAGTTTGTTATATTGTGGTCAGTTGAGAGAAGTTGGATCGCGATAGTGTCATTTGCCTTCGCTTTGTTAAAGGATACTCATGGCCGCAATGCAAGCAGTATACTCCAAGAAGGAACCGCAAGCAGTTATCCGTTTAATTCGGTCTGAAGACGTTGCAGGAGTCGAGATTAATTGGAGGCTCTCGAGTGAAACCCGCAATCCGCACTAACCGCCGAGGTTTGTTGTTGTAGAAAATGGTGTTTTTGCGTGACAATGTTGGCACACATACTGCCAGACACAGCCTTACTGCCATTAGCAGTTTGGACTTCGAAGTCTTGGAATACCCTCTCAGCTGACCAGATTTCATGTCGTCTATCTCGTTAAACCCCTCCAAGATGCATTCATTACACGGGCGACGATTTTCTACGGAACACGACGTGCAATTGTGCGATGCATCAACTGTAGGCCGCCCAACTGAAAACATTCTTCTTCCAGGGAATATACAACTTTGTGACCATTGGATCAGATATATCGCAAAGACAAAAATTATGTCGAGAAATGACGTCCTATTCAACCTCTAGCTTTGTTTACCTACTGTTTAAAAATGAACTGCGAATAATTTTTGAATTACCCTAGTACGTACTTATACCCATTAACATAACTCACCTGAGTAAATGTTGCTTGAACAAAAACCCTTGCAATTTTGAAATGAATTTCTTGTTCACTATTCGCCAACATTTCCAATGATCCAACAGAAAAGATACTTATAAAAATTTCAAACGTTTCCTGCAGTTATTGATGTGGAAATTAGGTTGCAGAGAAATAATCCTGGCTGTAGCAACCAAAAATATGCGGGGTCTGCATTCGGGGAAAATAAACTTGAAGAATATCACCCAAAACCAGTCCACATGGAAAAGGAAAATTATCTAACTCGCGTACCTACGGGTGTACACAAGAAGATAATTGAATAGAACTCAATTTAGAACTAATTAAGTTTATTAAATAAAAACATATTAGCGAAAGGTATTTACACAGATGACTATTTACACATTTGACAAGAGAGAGATTTAGGATTTAGACTATTAGTTACTCAGTTAGCGCTATGTTACTTACAGAAATATTAACTTGCATTAAGTTTAAAAGATTATTAGCCATCGCCTATCGCCGCCGTGCTATCAGGGAAGAGACCCCCGCAGCTCGTTATGTTCCGCTCGATCTACCGCATGTCTGCTCTTCTTAATTTCAATTGGCAATCTCCCCGGATTAAAACATTACTCTCAGAGAGAGCGCGAGATCTTATCAACCGATATCTTTCTGATAACTTAGCGTTTATTCAAATGAGTTTGTTCGGCAGTGTGAGAAAAATAATATAGAAAGGATTAAAAATAGAACTTAAGTGATTAAATTTTAAGAGAAAGTTACGCAGGGAAAAACACAATTCCTACATTGATTATTCGAGACAGAAAATATGTCTAAATATAATTTGCAAGTGTACATCGATTATAAACAATAGTTACTTGAACGTTGAACATGGCGTAGCAAATAGACAAAAACACTTAATATAGTTTTTAACACTTCCGAATTCGTCTTACGATTATTAGAACTCATATATATTTTATATTCAACCGGTATCTTAAGTCAACAGCCAAACGGCAGTCACGTTCTCATAAGCTATCCGACTGTAGATATACGACTCCTGCATTGCTTGACAATACAAATAACCACTGGTAATACAATATCACATTCCGCAATTATTCTCTAGAAATGGCCACTGTTATCACCTGTATGGATTTTCAAATCATTTTCGGTATCTCGTCAATGGATACTTGTGTATTCCACAGTTACGAAATGCTTAATTGACTTTCCAAGACCGCGAGCGAACGGTTCCTAATTCAATATCCTTATCGTCTCGCCATTCCTAGAATATGGGAAGCTCTCATTCTGGAAAAGCACACATTCCGAAGCCCCTCCAGCCCCAATCCGAGGGAAGTGCACGCAAATGGACAACGGCTCATTTACCTTGGATCGTCCCGGAGGACTTCCTACGAGAGGGAAAGATGGCCCTCCTTTTTAGAGTATTGTCCCCTGCACGCAATGAGGCGGTGAACCTACATATCGTCGATGGGCCCATTTTGGGGCGGCTCCAATCGCTTCTCTGAGTGCGTTATTCTGATTTGCATGGAGATGGGGGGATACGATACCGAGATGCACTGAAGCTGCTCTTCGATGTTGTTTCCGAGTGTATTGCAGGAAGATTGGATTCTTCCCGTGGGGGCCACACTTTCCTTTAATGGAGCTGAAATTCATCTCTAACCCTTTCAAAGACTATGGAGTGTTTAAAATCCATTTAATTTTAAGAGTTATTGCGCACAGCCATGCAGTTTCCTTAATCCAGTTTTTGCATTCTTTGATGGATTGGGCTCTAATTTAATGCGCTGGACCTGTGACGGGATTCAAAAAGTCATATGACACTGGTTGTACACAAATTTCAGAAGTTTTGTTTGTCGCTTTTTATAATTTAGCTATTAGAGTAAAATTTCCATTTTTTGTTGTTGATTTGAAAGAGCTAAGTTGAATTTTATATGCTAATTCTTCAAGATTATTTCAACTAAGAGAACCATCGTTTCTTTTAATCTAATCCCTTTAAAGACTCATAAAAAGAATCTCAAGTGTGTATGATTAGTATCCTGGCGTCATTTATCCAGGAAATAATTCTGCAGATGAGAGCCTCTAGGTCAATCATCGAATCTACAAGAAGGCGTAGTATCGTATTTTGTCTTAAATATTTCTTGCATGGGCTAATTCACACATAAAAGGGACACTCTGCTTGAATCTTGATGATCTGTGCACTCTGCGTTTCAGAGAGGTTAATGACAGGTATTGGCGATAGAAACAACTAACAAGTGCCGTCAAGATAGGATAAAACCGTTAAGAAAAGGCATACTTTTCTTTCTTTTTTTGTCGACTTTTCCAGCGAAATTCAAATCATTTTTAGTATGGTTTTTATTAAGATTTATAATCTATCTTATTAAAATTCAAAGGTAAACAAACGTATGTATGTATGTCCTTCTATCTTCTCACAAACCGCCGAACGGAGAAGCGCCCGGAAAGTACCAAAAGATGGGGAATAATTCAAGGAATCCATTTCGGCCATTTAAATATCGAAATTTTAATTAGTGAAAAAGATATTAATTAAAAACTAATTTACAACAATACTTTTCATTGTTTCGGATAATTTATAACAATACTTTTCATTGTTACAGCGCAATACAAAATTTATTTCATTGTTGAAGTCGTTTACTTTAAAGAACATTGTTACAACAACAATAAAAAAGTGACGCTGACAGAAATAAAAAAAATGTATTGTTGCAATATGGAAACCTGAACAATGCAACAAGTCAATGTGGATAGAGTTTTGTGTGGGTTTTGGTAATTGATTTAAAGAAACAGGGAAAATTAAATCGTTCATATAGGGTTTTTACTAAAAGCTATCGTTTTCTATGAGGTTTCACTTTTAGATTTCATGTACTCAGTGCATCTTGCTTCATGTGCATATAAACTGGAGGCGGGCATATGAAAAAATACGGATTCCGATCAACGCTGGGTTATCTCATTCCTTCCGTACTAAAGTCAGACAAAAAATAATTCCGGAATCGTAATTTTACAAAATAAAGATTTTGAAGCCTTTACGCGGACGGAATGATTGAACCGCTCTTTTCTCCTTATCTATTTAGGAGAGAATGTTGGGCATGTGTCACATGACCTCACTTTTTCTCTCCGTCAAGGAATGGCGCATTATTCGAGATAGCCCGTGCAACGCCGGGTCTAGTAGCTAGTGTAGCTTTAAATGTTTATACAGACGTGTACATTTGCATGCGAAGTGATTGTAAACGTTTGTTTCTTAAGCTTTGTATGTTTAGCTTTCTACTTTGACGAGTTAATTACAAGTTACGAGCTAGTCCACCGAGCGTTAGCTCATAATTTTAAAACTCAAACTGATATGTCAGTGAAAACGTATAATATAAATTACGATAATATGCCCTTATTACTACTAAGTTGTTTCGAGCAACTAAAAATTAAAGTAAAAACAAAACTGTGAAGTAATATTTTGAAAATAGAAATTCTTTGGTGGGCTTAAAACAATGGCATTAAAAATTCCGTTCCTAAATTTGATAATATATTAACAACTTGATTCATTTTACATTTATACAATATGTTAAACTTTACTAAATAACCATTTTACGATGCTGAACTCGGATTTAATTAGAATCTTTAGCTCAATAGATTTCAGATTAATTGTCTATTTAATACAAATTTCAAGGCTTATTAATATTCGTAAGGCTTATTAACGTTGGTTATTTCTGTTTCTGTACATAAAAGTTTATACGTTAACCAATTTGGTATAAACTTTGGCAAAATAAGTGCGATTTGATTAAATAATCTAGAAAAGTCACATTTCAGACTTAATTTTTACTGTCAAAATTCCTTAGATCCTTCGAAGACTTTGGAATTATCGATTGCGATTACAGTATCGCATCGGATCAAGCATCGATTCTCGGTATGGATTTTCGAAATCTTGTCAAATTCCGCATCACCTGTAGTAAACCAAAATAAGAAGGGAAAAAAAGTTATCCTCTGTCGAAACTTTGTATTTTCTTTATAAAAAATATATTTATAAAATGCAAAAACTCTTCAATTTATCATAGGAAGCTGGGGCAGAAATCGAATGGAGAAGCAGGTGGTCGCGGGAAGGAATGGAGTTAAATCTCCTATTGAAAGGAAGATGGAGATGCGGATAAATTGAAAAAGTAACTTCTCTCCCTCCACCACCCTCTGAAACCCCTGTAAGATGAAATTTGTCAAAAATTCGGTAAACCTAAGTAGCAGCAAAATAAATAAATAAATAAATGGAAACCCGAAAGGAATAGGGTTATTGAAAAGAAAAGAAAAAAGGAATATTCAATCTTGGATTCCCCTTCTTGGATGTAGATTTGTGCCCCGCATCGAAAAAGAAACCTCTCTAAATATCAATAGATAAAAACCGAGACTCTGTTGCCTTTCGTAACCCTGATTTTATTTCGAGATTTGGAATCGTCCGGCTGACCAATTCAGAGAAAAAAGAAGAGTAAAAAGAAATCTTGTCTGAGAGAAAGTGCAGGACAGAACACAGTTGCAAGTGGATGTTTCTTCTGAGGAATTTTCCGGGAAACCTAATCACATTCAATGTTTATCAGGAGTGGTACTTCCTGGTACTCATTCAGAATTCGTATCACAGTTCAATATAATCAATAGATGATCTGTAAATGAACATTATCAAAAACTATGTTCGTTATCCGTATTGTTTCTTAATTGAACATCAATTTACCATAGATTCAATGTTTATCAGAAGTAGTACCTTCAGTAGTCATTCGGAATTTGTATCAGAGTTCTGTATGTTCAGTAGATAATCTGTAAATGAACATAATCAAAAAGGATGTTCGTTATCCGTATTTGTCTCTTTTAAAAAACGTCAATTTTCCTTATTTATTTGTTCTGGCGACGCCAAAATATTATACAGGATGATTCAGATGTCAGAATAAACTTGAACATCAATAATATACAAATGGATGACGATAAGAAAATGACATTCGCACAGAAAGGATGGAAACGAATTAAGATTTTTTTGTAACCAAACTGGAATTTATGATGGCATAGTTTACAGCAAGGGTTTCAAACTCGCGGCCCACAAAGAATATCTTTGCAGCACAGCAAACATAAAATTATGTAATAAAATATTTTACACACAGTCACAACATTAAGCTGCATGTTCTATGATCAGTTCAAAAATTAGTGTAGGCAATTAATGTGTAATTAGTGTATATTAATTCACGTTAAATAAAAATGCTATATACATTTTAATTTTTGTCGCTTTTTGCATGCACGTTTCCGCTCCTGTTAAAATATTAAATATGTCTATTCGTGTGCAAATTATCGTAGGTATTATTGCAATTTTTTTAATTATGGAAATCAGCTACTTTTAGATGAAAATGAAATTTGAATGTATTTTCTTATTTATTGGCATTTATGTAATGCATAAATGTGTCGACATCTGAATCGTAGAACATCAACACGTGTAATAAGATTGCCTTACTTTTTGTACTGTTTGACAACATATATCAATTATTGCTAAAATTAATGTTTTAATACATAAATAATGAAACAAACTTTTCGTATTGCGCGCTGGAAGTCCTTTGATGAAATACGTCTTGAAAGGAGTTGGTCATTTCTTACTATTTTATATTGGCTAGCTTCTGACAAACTAGAACTGATTAACTCGCAGACTATTAATGGATGGAGTTTACTGAACAAGTGTAAATGGCTAAAACTAGATCTGATTAATTTACAAACTAGTAATGAATGGAAATAACCGAACAAGCGTTAACAAGCTAAAACTAGAACCGATTAATTTACTTTCGCAGAGTTTTCGAAGCATCGTATTTTTTCCACCTCATTTGCTGGGGAAGGACTATAAATCATACGGTTACCATAGCACAGACATGAAAATATTTTGAAAACTAAAAGCAACTTTCCAGACTAACAAATGGTGCTAGTTTTAGATCTTCAGTAAATTTGAAAGCTTTATACCTTAAAGTTACTAGATTCATCTAGTGACACTTTCTGCCTAGAATCTTAATTTTATGAAGTTCCTGTTCGCGGTGGCTTAAAGTTAAAATTTCTGATTTGAGATTGAAGGATCGCAAGTCCGAGATTAGCTTCTACCTAAGATCCGCCATGAATGTAGGCCTGTTAAATATTAATTCTCTTGTCGTGGGTGAAACGTTCTCATATTGGTGTTGCGTGGAAGTTTGGAAAGTTCGGTCCCTTCTGGGTGCTCACATCAGCTGACCATGCTTCAAATACGATGTACGCCGCAAAATAGGAGTCTTGTAGCTTCGAATATCTGTATTAGAATATTACATTACACCACCTGCATCTTCGTGTTTAGAGTAATTTGGCTCCTTTCCGGTTTGGGTGGATGGAGATGAATTTTATTTTTTAAGAAAGGACAAAAACAAGTAGCAGGTACAAAAACAAATAAAAATGAAAAAGAAACATACACTGGACAGAACAACATAGAAAACAATACAAAATAGAAAAAAATACGTAGAAGGGAAAAAAACATAAGTAGCTGGAAGTGTGTATCAGTCTGGGTGGATGAGTGCTCAATTATTATCCTCTACAATGAGATTGTTCTCATCACATATGAAACGCATTAGGAGTCGAAGTCGGGTTCTTGACAAATTATTCGTGAGAATGTTTTTTAACCACTGTAATTTATATGGCACTGTAGGAGTTTGGAAATGCCAGGAGAGTTTTAATGGACATTTTGTGGCATAGTGCATTGGATCTCCTTTTACTCCGCCCCAGCAGTTGTCATGTGTTCGAAGACTGAAGGTATGAAGGGAAAGGCCCGTGTCCTGTAACGAACATTATCTCTTCTCTATTCCATCCTACTGGCTTGTTTGAGACCCTAGGCACTATATCGTGTGTACTGCGCCAGTTTCTCCGTTATTCCTGTTGTCTTGCCAGATGCTTAAAGCAGCTGACATAATCTCGGCTTTCAGGTAGGAAAGTGGCTTAGGTAGAAGGAAAGGGTCGCCTTTTGTGATGGCTTCTTTGGCTAATTGGTCTGCGCATTCGTTGCCCAAATAACCAACGTGGGCTTTAAGCCATCTCAGGTGAATGTGTTTATGGGAGAGCAAAAGGGTTTGAGTTTCTCGGACCATACTATGGTGGGATTTAGGATTAAGTATGGCCATCAGACTTGACAAACTGTCTGTCCAGATTTTGATTGGTCTCTGTATTAGAATAACAAATCAAATCTTAATGTTCCGTTATTTTCTCGTATCCTCCCTTTATGTGATATGAGATTCCTGAATAATTGGAGTGTGGAATGATATAAAGAAATGCAAGGGAAATATCTATAAACAATTTTTATCTTAATTATTTAGTCCAAAAAGAAGAGTTTAAATTTAACCCTTTCATCGCTTCATGAGCTGCTCGAATGTAGCTCGGATATATCTGAATCTTGGGTTAAAAGTTGAATTATTTTGAATCAGTTATGAGACTGCTGAGAATTCGCCTTAAGAAGACAAGTGTCACGATAAAATAGAAAAAAATATTGATATAAAAGAACTTTTAACAAAAATAGAATATTATAGCTAAAAATTTATATCCCTTTTTTCTCAGAAATAATGAATAGTAATTTTTTTTATAGGATTTAAGAGCAATATAAATTAAAATCCTCGCTGTAGCTGAAAACAACGCATCATTTAAAGAAAAAGATTTGCGTGTGTTGAAAAAACAACAACTAATAAAGAATACGAACCTTTCCGAGGCAAACAATGGCGGAAATTCAACCAGAGAAAGCGAATGAAAATCGACGTTTCATTTTATAATGTATTTTTATTCTTAGCGTAAACAAAATCGAATCGCAGCAGCAAAAACAGCGACAGCCATTGTTTGATATCGAGTTTTGGAGAGATCTGTTCCAAGGAACAAACATTAAAAAGTATATATATTCTTAAAGTAAAGGGGAAAAAATCTATGTATTAAGAAACAAATAAAAAGAACAAAAACCTTTAAAAAAATGGTGCTCGATAAAAATCAGAACTCAAACCGAAAATTGAATATTATGGAATGGTGGAACTAAAAACTGCTTCTACTTCCGTGTCATTTTTTTCTATCTTTGGAATGTTTTCCATTTTATTTTACAAAAATGTTCTTTTCTACGTGAACTCCTCCCCCTCCCCTATTCGTTCGAATCCATTCCGAAATGCCCTTTCCTGTGTCGTTTCAATCGATTTGGAAAAATTTGCAAAAATATGGTCGAACAAATGAAAGAAAGCCCCCACCCCCAACCCGCTCTCGAATTTATAAATCAAAGTGCCGTTGCTAGTTGGGATAGCTTAAAATGAATCAAAAATGAAAAGGTTGTGTGGGTGGGGGAATAAAAAACGTATTAGGGAAAGTGAAAAGGGAAAATTTTCCCCATGAATGAAACGGAAAAGTCATCTGAATCGCATCTCTCGGTTCATTCCTTATCTAAAAAAATGATTAAAAGCTGCAGATGAATCGGACGAGAAGTGGTGTAAGTGTGTTGATTGGAAATTGGTTTGAAAGATTTTGAAGAGGTAGAATAGTTTTCGTAGCACTTGGTTTAAAATTACTAATCTAACAAAAAAGAAAAGAACGTCATTTTAATACAAGCTATTATAAAAATATTTCCAAAATTCTGCCTATTCCATTCCTCATTTTATTTTTTAAATTAAATTTTAAAAATGAATGCGTAAGAAATATTCGACTAAATGTTAATTTTCGCTCAAAAATTTATATTTTCAGTACACTGCATTGGAAGTTATTATTTTACATATTATAATCGTGGAAAAGTTTGATTGTTTCATTCACAGCAAAATACCATAATTTCGTAGTTATTAAACTAATTTTGTTCTTTAATTTAGAAATAACCAAGTTTAATATAAACATTTCAGATAGTATATTTTATTTATATCATCTGTACAATTAGCCACTAAAGGCTATATATTCATCCTTTTTCGCATTAATAAACTCGTGATATGTAAACATTTTCAAAGGAAAGGGAAAGGAATAATAATATTCCCTAACAGAAATATTTTGTTTTAGCGAAATTATATATACTTCACAAAATTCTTCATCCAGAAAAGTAAATTAAAATTGTTTTAGATGTAGGCATTTCAAATTTAATTAATACTTTACAAATCCTTTCTAAAATAAATTATAGCTTATTTTTAAGACGTTTATTTATAAGAAAACTATATTTTATTCGTTCATTCTTTCTTTTGTTGTCTTTCTGTTGCATTTTATTTCATTTTTATGGAATTCATCTTTTAAAACAAAGTGTTTAAAAAATTCTCTTAGAGCTGTTTTAGAATTTTTATCCTGGGTATATTTTACAAATCACAGTGTTTAAATATGATAACCATAGAAGCTAATGAACTTATCTAATGCATGCATACATCTCTGTCCGTATATGTAGCATCAATCGTAAATTTTAAAACTTTAAACAATTTAAGTTCAATAAAAGTTCAGCTTTTTAAAATATAACATAGAATTGGCATATAAAAATTTTAAAGTGTAAATTGAAGGCGAAGATAAGAGCATTTATCAAAATTTGATGAGTTTTTATTTTGAATTGTATCAATTTTTTTATAGTTGAATCCGTATAAAAAGTATTCTTTTTCAGTCAAAACTTATTTCGTTTTACGAAATTTTTTGTAAGTAAATTATGCGATATCTTTTAAATTTCGTAATATTTAACATGTGAAAATTTGATAAAATATTACTTCACCCGTATAACTAAAAGAAAGCTCATTGCACACTTTCGGAAAAATGTACCAAAATACTTATGTGTGCTTACAAATTTCTTTATTTATTGGAATAAAAGAGGAAGCTATCACCTGTAGACACTTGGTGAATTACAAATTTAAAGTCTGAATTGTGTTATCGAAAAATAGCAAGGTGAATTAATATTATTAAACGAAACATATACGGAAACATATAAATCTTTTATTGCCAATTCTTTGTCTTCCTTTTTTATGCTAAATATATGCATACATCGCCACTTCATAATATAATAAATTATTTATAATACTTTCATAAATATTTCCAGAAGTAAGAGAAAATGAATGAAAATAGTATGAGTTGGAAACAAAAGAGTTTCGTTCGTTTGTTTTTTTGACGGAAGATAATTTAATTTTCGAAACTATCAGGAAAACTCTCTTGAAATTAATAAAATATTTCTGATTTGCATGAATGTATTCTTATTACGATATATGAAAGTAAAAGGCAGGCTGAAGACTGAAATACGGTAGAAAATTTGAGAAGTAGCTTTAGATAGGAGTAGAGTATCCTTAGGATATGGTATTGTTACTTTTAAAAGGATATTAAAGGATTAATGTATTACTAAAATATCTGAGATTGACCTAGGGAAAAAAATTTATTTTAAAATAGGAATTATTTTGGTCGTGAATCATTTCTTTGAATCGATTTCTGACGGACTTTTTAAAGAAATATATTAATGTTATTTGTAGTAATTGTTACAAATTTTATTTTAAATTTTGAATGCTTCCAGTTTTTATATTTGCATGGGATTTTTTGGTGTTTAAATGTTTCACTTATTCAAAATTAATGTCATATTCGCAATAGTAAAATGTAATTATTGCAACTCAAGCAATCACCTGTTTTTAAGATGCAGAAAACAGAATACTGCCCAGCCATCTGCGGTTTTAAATACGTAAGCGAAAAGTTTTGAGTTTTAAAAAGCAAAAAATTAGAATTATTAGATCAAACTTGTCATTTTATGATACTTATTTTTAGTATCAAAAACAAGAATTCATTAGGCAATAAAACATATAATTTTAGTTATTATTATTTATGCTTGTGTGGAATACTTGAAGTATAAAATTTTTAAAAGGACTGCTCTAAGACAGGGTTGGTAGGTGGAATTTCAGAACTCAATGAAACTCAACCACCAGTGCATAAGTAATGCTGAAAGGAATGGTGCATACCTATTAGTCCATAATCAGTAAGGATTTAGCATAGACAGTATACCAGTAAAGCCAAAAATAAAAAAAGAAAGTAATACAAGCAATCCTAGAGTAATTTGAAGTAAACGAAAAGCAGACAACAAAAACAAGGAATCCATTCTAGTTCACTTTTTCAAAGGCTAAGAACTATTTCGAAATGGGTTCAAAAGAATATTTGGGTAGTTTTCTGTAAGAAGCAGACCTAATTTAGGCTAAGTACAGAGCTTCTCATAGCCCGAACTCTCCAAAAAACAGAGAAACCAGGTAGCAAACCACAAGAACATACATCAAAAGAAAAAGGAAAAAACATCAGATATGCTAATAAGCCAACAAAATATTAGCCATCAAGCTTACTTATTTAGCTTTCATATGGTAAAATCAAAAAAACTTACCCTCTGCAGAAACAAGCCAGATTAAAATAATTTGCCCGCGCTTTCGAGAAAAGCAACACATTAAACACTAGTCTCCGTGGCGCCATCTATATTCCCATAAGAGGAATAGAAAGGCAGAAAAAAGAAAAGAAGGAAAGAAGAGGCCGAGACAGAAATCTCTTTTTTAGTATGGGAAGGAGACCAATTCAGATATGTTAAGAGAGAAAATTTAGCATGATGCATTTGAAGCTTAGATTAGTCTTCCACGTACCTCGAGGCTTGCCATGTACCCTTAGACCGCTCAGTCTGGGGGTATGTGGTTCTACTTTGTACAGTTTTACTTATATGAATTAGAACTTGGCTGCGTAATCTTTGCCGTATGCCTATATCAAAACTGAACTTACTTTTTAACTGCAGAGATTTCAGTTTTTTTAAAAATAATAGAATGATTTTCTATAGTGACAATGAATTCGGTGAAGGCAACCAACGAATTGCAGGACTTGGACCATTGCCGTCTAAACTCTTGAATTCACTGAAGAGAAAGGCCCGTAACAATGGCGCGAGTGGGATGTTGAACGAAAAATAGCTTCTCGAATCGAATTCAGATTGATAACACCACCGCGCAACCGCTTCATTACGGTCGCTGCTTAATGGCATCATCTCTCATTCTTTTGCCCGTTTGATGGATGTTCTTCTCCATCAGGCTCCATTTTTCGAGAAAGGATTTCCATTTCTAATGAATCGGGTGGTTTCTTTGGATTGGGCTTATTCTTTGATCAAATTCCAGCCATGTTTCACTTTTTGGAATGATAATTTATTGTACACCGATGGATATTCTCAAGTTGGAGTGTTCGGTGTTATTGATGCGGTGGACGAAATTTGTTTGTCTAGGAACAAGGAAGGTTACTGAATCGTTATCTCTGGATTATCACGTACCCACTGAGGTTATACGTAACCAGGCAGGAAGTACAATGGTATCACTTACCCAGTCAGGAAGTATATGGTTCTGCCTTGAGGTTGCCATTAATAACCAGGTTTAGTTTAGTTTTAACATCCTGTTTTGAAGTAAGGGGTTTTGCGGGACTAAACTCGTAATTTCAGATGACGTTTGATGACGAAGATGATACTTAAGCCATTCCCTCTCCATACTTCCTTTTGATCCTTAACTTCAGATAAAGCATGCACCAGGCTTACACACATGGCGTATCTTTGATGGAATTGGATTTCGAATGCGATACCCTCCTGCCCCAATGCAGAGATCTTTACATTAGGCCACCGTGGTCCTTATTAGCTGGAGTGGATCTATATGAACATAATCAACACCACCAACAACTATAACTATAGTAGCGAAATGGGGACGAATGCTTTATGAACCAAGTTATTCAAATAGTTCTTGTGATGCGGAATGTATGAAATTTACAAGAAATAAGAATTTGCTTAAAACTGCTGCTCACGTTTTTTGGAATACTGCATTTATATTTTAAGCTTTAATGATTTTGTTTTAATTATATATTTGTAAAGCTATGAGCTGGTAATTTTTTAACCCATATGACTTCAATAACAATAATATCCAGAATTTTTTTATTCCCCATTACATTAAAGCAAATATGTATCTTAACTTCAAAGTAAAGAAAGAGTAGAGAATTACGAGTTTTAAATATAATATGAGTTTCTTCTGAAACTTAATCCTGTCTGAATTCTTACGGCAATCTGCACTTCATATATTTGTTTAAAGAATATAACTTTTTACTCATAGCAAAATTATCTCTTAATATTATTTGAAACTCTGCTGAAAGAAATAACTTTAAACCTATTATTATTCCTTTTTCCAAAATATTACATTTAAAAGCTAAATCTTTTGTAAAAATAATATCAACAGGTGGTATTTTCATATCGCTATCTGCACTACGTAAAAGAATTACAAAGACGAAGAACTATATCGTGTCTGCTAATTTCTTCTTGCCCTCACTGTAACGGTGACGTTTTTTCATGAGCCCAAAAGTAAGCAGGATGCTGGACTAAAGTAAATATTTTTCATTTTACTTATTCGCGTCTCTTCTTGTATAAATGCTGAATGCAATTCCTTTTGGCGGGAAAAAAGATCGTGAAAGAATGGAATGCTGGATAGAAAAAAAAGTTTATTTTTGTATTTACTTCCTCATAATTTTACTTTGCAGCAATGAAAGTTTCTTTCTTGTTTATCTAAAGCCTTGTATTTTCTTTCTTTTCTAGGTAAGTACACACACATGCTTTTAATTGGATTAGATCGTTTGGAAAAAGACGGTTGCCATTCGCTTAAAGAGGAAAAGATTTCGTAAGTTATGTTTTGCTTTGGGCTATTGCTCTTTCCACACTTCTACGATTCTTTTGAAAAAAGTGTTGTGAGGGAAATTAATGTCAGTTTTTTTCAGCTTTATCATTGTTCCCTTATAAGCAATTTCAATAGAATTGGTTTTTGTTAATTTGAACAATGATATACGAATGAAAATCCTAGAAGTTTATTCGAAGGCGATGTCTTTGTTGACTTTTAATCAAAAGAAACTTGGAAATTATTATATTATTATTTCGAAAAAATGGTACAATATTTACAAAACTAATAGAATATTCCATACATTCTTTAGACATGGTACATAGTAAGTAGATGAAAATTTGATTTCATGTGGCATTTTTTTAAAAAAATTTCATTGCTCTTGAAATCTGTTAAAATTTTGACGTCAAGTTTTAGACCTCCATTAGTCCGAAAAACACAATTTTGGAATTATGTCTGTGTGTCTGTCTGTCTGTGAACACGATAACTCGAAAACTATTAGAGCTACGGGGATGAAATTTGGTATGTGGTCTTTAAACATAATTTGTAGGTTGCTATCAAATTTTGGACAAAATCCGTCAACGGGAAGTCTGTCTGTCTGTATGTCCGCGGTCATGTGAACACTATAACTCAAAAACTTGAATAGCTAGATGGATAAAATTTGGTACACAGTTTTATCGTCATGAATGTAGGCCCGTATTAAATTTTGGACCAAATCCGTCAAAAAGGGGCGTTCAAATTGCATATTCAATTTCTTTTAATCCGATTCTCATGCGCAAAGTACTGGTAGCAATCTGTTATTGTTGTAAATTTTATTTACAACAATAAATAATGTTCTCAAACATGAATTGTAACAAATTTTTTATTGTTGTAAATAAAATTCAAACCGATCTCATTATTTCAGCAAATCTTTTATTTACAAGCTTTTGCAATTGTTACGATTGTAGTAGTATAAATTGTTTTCTTGGGAATCCAATTCCAAAGCAGAATTTTCTCTTTAGTATTCATTTCATTGCCTATTTTATCTCACCTGCTTCAAAGTAATATTTTTTTGAAACGTGGCAACAGATATTTGATTTCAGGTTTGTTGGTTTGTTTCTCGTATACGAAGTATACAAAGAGAAAGTATTGTAATCGTCAAAAAAAATTCGAACTCGAGATTTTGACGAATCTCCACTTAAAAAGTATACGAGAAAGTTTAGGGGAGACCACTCCCGCTGGTTACTTTCTCGTATACGAAGAGAAAGTATTGTAATCGTCAAAAAATTCGAACTCGAGATTTTGACGAATCTCCACGTTTTAGACCTCCATGATTCCGAAAAACACAATTTTGGAATTATGTCTGTCTGTATGTCTGTGTCTGTGAACACGATAACTCGAAAACTATTAGAGCTACGGAGATGAAATTTGGTATGTGGTGTTTAAACATAATTTGTAGGTTTTTGTCATATTTTGGACAAAATCCGTCAACGGGAAGTCTGTCTATCTGTATGTCCGAAGTCATGCGAACACTATAACTTAAAAACTTGAATAGCTAGATGGATAAAATTTGGTACACAGTTTTATCGTCATGAATGTAGGTCCGTATACAATTTTGGGCCAAATCCGTCAACGGGCTGATTGTCTGTCGATCTGTATAATCGCAGATTTGTAAAAATTATATCTCATAAGCCCTTTGACTTAGATAAATAAAACTTGGTATCACGTATGCTAACATTAATTATAGATCTGCGCCCAAATTTCGTTCAAATCGGTTAACAAACAGGTGTTCAAATTGCATATTTAGTTCAAAATGCAGATTGCAACTGTGTGTTGGCGAGAGTCCGTATAGTTGGCTTTTGAGCTTGGCGGTCTACGAAGGAAAATGTAGCTTCGGACGCGCTTCGAAAATTATGGAAACCCCCTGAACCCGACTGACATTCTCCAGATGGAAGGTATGGTGAAATCTTGCATGATATTTGTAGTAAGATTTCATTCTCAAAAACTTTAAATAAAGTTGTGGTACCTCAGCGCGCGTAAAAATTGAGAACTTACGCAATTTTTTTAATTGTTATCATTTTGCTTTTACACATAATCATAAAAATGGGCGCAGGTCATTTTAAAATTATAATGACTCAAAGGTTAGGAAGCAAACGGGACAAATAGTATACGGGACGTATGGCAACCCTAGTTAGAGGGAAAATGACACCTTTTTGGGAAGTATACGAGAAAGTTTAGGGGAGACCACTCCCGCTGGTTTTTCATTAGAATCAAAATAAATTGTCTTTATCGATGTCTGTCTGGCCGTCTGAAAATGAATTAGCCGATGAAAACGCACCACCTAAGATTTTGTCATATTTTATACAGGAGGCTGAAGCAATCGCTTAAAGGACGACGCAGCTTTAAAAAGGATGATTCAGGCATGCGTTTCGACTGCAATCGGATCAAAATTTCTTTTCAATACCTTAATACCTTCAAAATTATTTTCTTTTCAATACTTTCTAAATTAACTTCTTTAGCTGTATATAGAAGCATGCTGTTAGAGGAACCCATATGAGTACTAAGCAATGTTTTTAAATTATTTTTGCGTTTAATCTAGAAACAAAGAAGAATATGAAGTTGTTACCATTCGGCTATGTCATGCATGGTAGAAGAAAGAAAGATACTCGGAAAGGGGATAGAAATTTATAAATTTAGAGTAAAGAAACAATCTTGTAATGCAGAATAAAGAAACACACTTGAGATATAGAGTAAAGAAACACTTTTTTTGGATACATATAAAATTTTGTGAAGTAAGCTTTTAACATGTTAATGTTTATGGGCTGACAGACTGTTGCAAATTCCGACATGCTTGATGCAAAAGTCGTTCAAAACGTTGTAGAGGTCAGATCGTTGTACCCAGAGCTACCAAATTTGGCACATATTTGCTTTTTAGGTAGTATGTGTTCACTAAAAAAGTTTTCAAAATTAGATTTTTCATTAAAAATTAATCCAAATTTTTACTTTTTCCCCTCAATAACTTTGGAGTATATTATTGCTCAAAAATCATTTTATCATCATTTTAAAATTAAAAAAAAACTAGCTTTCAGATTATACCAGTTTTATTTTCGTGATTTTTTTTCTCTAATTTTAATAAATTTTAAAAATCAATTTTAAATGTATCTTACAGTAATACATTTCATTGTTTTAGTTACTTCATTTATACACACGCGTGTTGTGACGATATTAGATTACATTTTTTTTGTGTGTGTGCACGTTATCGCACTATATAAGTTTTGAAAATAAAACAAAAATAAACAAATCAGTCCAAAACATTATCATACTGTGATGTGCTCGAACTAGAGGTTCGAATCACCTTTAAACTTCTTTGTGGGAACAATTGATGTATCTATCATGAAGGTGGGGATTCATTCATTCAAGCCTTGTAGATTAATAAAACACATTTGAAAAAGATACATCTTATAAACTTTTCGAAGATGAGGTCTTAATTTTTTTCGGAGCAACTGATGCAGCCATTGAGAAAGTGAAGGTTCGATTCAATCTGGAGTGGATCATGAAATGAATACTGAGCTTAGCGAGGCATTAGCGTACCCTACTGAATCCTCAGAATCATCTCGTAATCCCTCAACGACACCCTAGAGCTTCGGCTCGAGCGCGGGTTTACAGACTGTTCAACCTGCACTACCCACTTCCATAAGACACACCGAATCCCAGGTAATGAAGCTAATTAAATGATGTCCCGTCCTCTCAGAGTAACGATACAATTGCCACGATAAAGGATACGACCTCTTTAATTACTGGAAAAGGATACGATTTGTAGTAGATTATTGTGGGTAGAGTGTGCGAGAGACGCATCTAGGTGGGATTTGTGGGTTTTTTAAAAAAAATATATCTTCGATGTGAGATACAGTTTTGATGGGACCATCTTGATCAGGATAGCTTTTGTTACGAAATGGCAGCTTATAGTATATTTTATGCTGTGAATAATCGTACTCTCAGTCTGCCTTTTTTTTCTTTCTAAAAGATGTCAATGTATATTTTTTTATATGTTTGTTTCTGTGTGTCTTTGTTTGCTGTTTTAATGAATTCCTTTGCTTATTATTTATGTTTGTTTGTGTGTTTGCTTCAACAAGTCTGTCTCGACAAAATGTTTTATCATATCTGTCATCAATTCGCTATGTGTTTGTCTTATTTGAATCGTTTTATCTGTTAAAGTAAAACTATTTAATTTGTATAAAAGATAAATATATATATATTCTGCACAAAATCGGAGAAACAATGCTCACAAGTCTTTGCCTACCTTAAGAAATTGTTCAGTATTTAAAAAATTAGCTGTACAGTGCTATTATACTTCTACGTTCAAGAAGTACTGGAACTTTTTTAATGTTTTTTCGAATGTAAAGGTATTACGCCATTTCCCCCCTGAACAAGCGAAGGATATCATGTGGCCGACTAGTCAGAATATATTGCATTCATTTCAAATAAATACAGGGCATGCGCATAGCTCGTGTTTACAGAAGTTGAAAACTTCACATTAGTCTCGGAGAAATCCAAGTTGTTGGTGCTCCATCATGATGATATGCCTGCCCACAGTCCCTTCTGATGTCAAAATATCAAATTCCGGTGCACCCATAACCAGCTTATTTCCCTGATCTCGCCCCTCGTTAATTTGAAGAATTTGCTTAAGGATCCACAATTCTCAAGTTCCAAAGAAGTGCAGCGATAAAGGCACTGGGGGAAGTGGCAAGAAGAGGCTTGTAATCTGCCGTTACATCCTTGTATGAACGATTTCAAAAATGCTTAGTTTCACAGGGTAGTTACTAGAAAGGAAACATCATATAAGCATGTTCTGTTAGTATTCATTCTACCGTAGTAAAATAAGTCTCTGAACTTCTTGAACGTAGTAGTATGTCACGAAATGCATATTAATTGTCAAATTGGTCTGAATTAACCTTATTCTGTGTATCAAATCGTGTAACAAAGAAAGTAGACGGCTGTAAAGGGAGCATTTGCCGGCAAAGCTGATAAAAGTATACATGACCTTCAGTTCTAGTAATGAAAAGCCACTCAACAGAATCCTTGCTATTAGCACTGTTCTACTCAATTTTGCCCCTAGAAATGAGTGAAAGGAGGAAACGTGTATCTTAAATTTTATAGTGTGTAAACACGTTATAATTCACTGCTGGCTCTATCGTGTTCATCTGGTGTCACCTTGGTTGCCTTTAATATCGTGATGTCCGATTTATGAGCAGATGTTACGCATTTTAACATGCGCGTCATGTACTTCCATAAACAGATACCTTAAGCGTCATCTCTCACTTCAGTATTCTGAGCATTCCACTAGGCTGATTTTAGGTAAAAATAAATAGATAAAATTTAGATTTATGTTTCCAAACAAATACTTGACACAAAAGGCGGGTATAGTATGTTGACAAAATATAAAACACTTTCGTTGTTGAATTCCAAAATTCGGTTTTGATACTTGACCATTAAGGGACCAACCAGATTAGACACATTAAGTATTTAAAATCTAATTTTAACTAACGTAACGTTATTTTGTAATCTTTGACATTTCATATTGTTTAAATGCCCGCCTATTCATCTGCAATAATAATAAAAGATTATTTCTATCTTCTATGTTTATAGACACTCAAAAAAACAAAGAGTTGGACCTAGACCTACAAAATTTGGCAGAAACGTATTTAAAAAAATAAACATGTACAGCTTGAAGCGGTTTTTTCGAAATATTTTGCATTTTAGGTAAATAAAATGTACGCAAAATTTTGACATTTTTAGTCAATAATATTTGCAAGAAGCGATACAGATTTTTACTCCATACAGTTTTTCGAATAATCCAAGAGTAGTGAAAGCCAAATGCATGCAACAGTTTCGATTTTCTTCCTTTATTTTGGAAGTTCAAATTTTCTGTTGGCATTATTTTATGTTTTCGATTTACGATTTAAAAAAAATGTTTAGATTTAAATTTCCTGTGTTGTTAAGTTGATATTCATGAGTTCGAGTTTTGCTTTCTTCTAAGTCTGTTGCGCATATGCTGTCTAGATAAATCATTACTGTAATGTTATCATATGAAGTTAGTGCCCGAATCAAAAAATGAGAATCCTATGTAGGCATCATCCGCATTATCAGTAACTGCCTCATAATTACCACGTATGCACTATATGGCCAAAAGTATCCGGACACTTTCAGATTTTCACATTTTTTGGAATTTCTCCGGAAAGGATTAACTGACTGCCCTTAGACTTCGACCATGTAAAGAATAGACTATAACTCACATTTTACATTGAAGATTCGGTCCTGAGGGCAATTAGGGGACCATCTACAAACTGATGAAGACAAAAACCTTTTTTGGCCCACCCCGCTTCACAGAATACTGATAACAAGATGAAACTTTCAGAAATGGTTATGTTTAATGTGCATAATATTCAAAGGAATTTTCGTGAAATCAGCACAAATATTTGGGTAGATATAAAGGTTTTCTTTAAAAAAATCCCAAATTTTCCCACTTGTTTTTTTGCCTATAACATGCAGAGTTTTCCGTTATATTATACGAAACTTAGAGAAAAAATGAAAATATGTTAGAGAAGCATTTTGCAAAAGTTTGAAAAAAACAATTTTGAATATTACAAGGAATATGAGCATTTTTAGTAAATAATATTTTACTGCGCATGCGCGAAACAGAGTGTAATTTTTCTTTCACAAATTTAAAGCCAGATATATAGGAAAACTTATATAAAAAATTCAGTTCAATATCATTAGTATTCAGAAAGATATCGGCATTACAACGAGCAGAATTTTAGATCCTATCGAAGAGAAGCTAAAAGATGAGGGGTTGTACACAAATTGATATTTTTTAAACTTATATCTTTGAATAGTTATATTGAATTGTATAGTGGTTAGAAATTTGCTTGCTCTTTCAGAAATATATTTATTGACTCAAAAAACAAAAAATATAATTCTTCCCCTCATTTAAAGGATTTTTCCAATTGGAACTACATGTCTATTTCTTACGGTTTAGAAATTGGCTATTGTGCCACGATAAGAGTGGACAGCCTGTATATTTCTCATGAAACTTCCAAAACTGGAGGTAACCCAACAATTAATTAAAATAATTTATGAGAAAACTTTCTTAAAAACTGTGAAAATGTGTTAATGAATGAATTCTGTTATAGAATAAAATCTAAAACCATTTAGTAGATACATAGCAAGGAATTTTGACCAAGTATGTGCTTAAAATCAAAAATTTTTTACTACAGTAATTATACCAATTTGTCTTCCTTAACTATTTCAGCTACTTAAATTCAGAACAATTTCAATATAAATACCCGAGATGGGCAATTCCGTCTAAAGCATTTATTTAACGGAACCTGAGGATTCTATTTGATGGTTCTAAGTTATTCTCCTCTGCATCATTCAGGCGTCTTTGAAATTATTGGATGCGCTTTCTGAGCTCAAAACCGTGCCTCTTTTCCAAATTGGTGGGAGGAAGAGTAGAAAAAAAAGTTTTGAGAACGAAGCACTTATCTCAAAGCGCCTCCGAATTCTAAAAGTGTTCGCCCACAACTTCAAACGATTTCTGAATTGAGGGGTCTGAAAATTTAATTGCTTCCATACGGAAATTGTTTCAAAACACGCCCATCTTAAGCTCGTTACAACATGCTCTGCCAATTACAATATTTTGCAGAGGAATATTTTTAAGATTCACTCCTCTCTTTCCATCGTTCTTCATTGAGGCGGAAGCACGCGCCCTGCCTTTCCCTTTGCATTGGGAAACCACAACATCTGCTGATTTCACTTAAGATGGATTTGTGCAAATGAAAATAAATTTACCTCGCAATTATATGCTTGCTCTTCCCGTAAAAGTTTTCCGCCGATTCCTTCAGAGGCAATTATTCCTTCCCCGAAATTATACGTTTTCCTCGCAAAATGCCCTCCGATAATACCCCCCTTTTCCCGAACTCTCTTCGGTGCCGATTGTTTTTTGTGCCTCTTAAACGCTGATGCCCACCCACCCGAGATGGATTGGAAGGGGATGGAAAAACGAATTCTCGGGAACTCGTTTAATTGTTGAGCACCCATGTAGATGCTGCTCCGGAGAAGGAAACGTTTCCATGCGAAAGAGGATTAACCCTTTATTGAGTTAATTCGCAAAACAGGCCGACATCTTTGGAGATCTGTGCATTACCAGAATGGTTAAGACCAGTGATATCATTTCAAAACTTGATTTAGCCTGTACTCCTACTGATTCCAAAAAACAGCGAAAGTGAATTCATTGTCGTTCGTAACGCGATTCCTTTTATGATATCACGATGACCTCTTTCGCTTGCCATGAAGTTTGTCTTTTGTATTTCAGTAAATAATGGACCTTATGCACCGTTTGGGTTCGAGAGTATAGAAAAACAGCTGTGGAGGAAAAAACAAAATGATCGGCCTATAAATGACTCAGAAATAAAAGCAGTTCTGAGTCGGCTGTTTAAGACTGACCACTGGCTGCCGCCGGCAGGTCACGTGTCGGAGGATGTGGCGTCACATGCATAAGGTCCATTCCAATGAAAAACTATTTGCAAAGCAAAGTAACTGGTCGAAACCTTTGGAGATCTATATGTTGCCGGAACAGCTGATACCAGTGATATCGGATCGAAGACTGATCCGGCTTGTATAAAAAGTATTGAGTGCGAGAAATTTTTGAAAGTGAGCTCGGTGTTCATAACGCACCGACTCATACGACTTTGCTAATTCACTAAAATTCATTTCAAATAAGAAAAACTAAATTACACTTTCCTGTCAGGCAGGGAACACAAACAACAGTCGATATTATTTTTCCGAATTTTTATTGACCCACACAACAAGAACATTACTCAATATATGAACAAAGTTTCCTTAACTACAGAAAAGAAAGAAAACAGAAACCGGAGCGTATAGCGCTATCTGATTCCAACCTGCAGTTGCTATGAGCTTCAACACCACCTTATGGCATCACGATGGCCTTTCATCATTTTTTGTGACATTGATGGTTTTTGCTAAGCTAACACCTAAGATTTAAAATATCTTCATATAAGACTAGCATTTATCGTAATAAGTGCTGTTACAATTTTTGAATCTGCAGCATAAACTGCTTCATTTTATTGTTAATTCAATATTCTGGCGTACAACCCGCGTATTTTTAGGTGTACATTTTTTTACTTGCTTCGTACAGATTGACTGCATACATAGTTTTTGAATATTTATCATGCATATAAATGCTTTAAGTTGATTTAGATTCACACCCGATAGATTCTTAGCGAGTTAACTAGAATCAAGTGGTTAAATCTGGTTTTTGCAACTAACGGGTCACCATTCGATTTATTATTATTATTACACACTTTCATTTCACTTGACTTGTTTTATGTTTGCAAAGATGGGATTTTATAACCAATTTTGAATCAAATCCTGTTGTGGTAGCGTTTTGAAATTTTGTACTTTTCTTTGTTCTTTATGACGATACATTATTTTAATAATTTCGCATCTTAATTATAGTGTTAGTAAATTCTGTCGCCAAACGAGTAGTGCCTCCTGGTAGTGAATGAACTGAGAAAAATTTGATTTCAAAATTCCATAATATTTATAATAATGAGCTATAAATTAAAGATTAAAATATAGATAATAATTAAAATAAAAAACTCTACTTTTTGGTACCTGATAAAAGTGCGTTTTTAAACCTTAAAAGCCCAGTGTGGCCTTTAAGCAACATACCAAATTTTGGCCTTTGAAATTCTTGAGAATAAGCATGAAGCTCTATGGCTGTTGTTGGCAATAGGATTCATACTGAAAATGTTAGTAAATCAATTTACAACTTATAGATGGCGGTCTGAATTCTGATGAAAAAGTGAAAATAAATTGATGTTTTTCACTTGAGGTTGCATCTTTTTAGCTTTGTTTGTATGCTTGAGGATACCATATTTTATTCTATAATTTTGAAGAAAATTCCTTGTCTATATTATTAGTTCATAAAAATCATCTGTGTTCGATATTATACAATTTTATGAAGATTTTTTTTTTCAATTGAAGCCTAGTCTTGTAGATGGGTTCAAACTATTTTTCAATTTCTACTATTAGTTCATATTCTCCCTATATATATATTTATATATCTTGTTCAAATTTTGCAATCGATTTTAAACTAACTTCCCGATGAGCTGGAGACTTGAAACTTTAAACATAGCTCAGAACTAGATGACAATGCAATATTAATTCGCTTTCTTGTGTGTCTGTCTGTCATTTCATATTTTGCATGACGCATGCGCAGTACGTTTCTCATTATATCTCGAAAACTATTAACATTACATACTTGGTTCTTGCGTATATGGATGGCCCATGGGATCATCGAAGCACGCCCATATTTTAGCCATATCTTTGCGCATGCGCAGTACATTTTTCATTATATCTCGAATCACCTAACTAGGAATTGACTTAAAAGATTTTTTTATATATTACTTGTTTAGCCATAAGCAATACTTGAACCAAAGTAGGACTTTTTAAAGTATTTTTTCCATGTTTTATTCAAAAAATGAAAGTCAAAAAACATTTTAAAATCATTTTTTAGAAAATAAGGCCTTTAAGGGTTAAAAATTGTATCGTTAAATTTATTTTAAAAAAAAATGTCCTAATGTTGATGTAAAAGAAATGAATCCGAACCTCAATACCTTCACATTGAGTTCATGTGGGTTTTGGATAGATGATACCAATTTAAATATTGTCCTTTCTACTAAAAATTCCTCTGGCCTTCGCTAGTTATGAAATTGAATTCTTTGGTTAAAATTCATTAAAACAATTGAAATGTATATAATAGGGTTCTCTAATATGTGCAAGCACTTTTTAGACATTTCTTTTGGATAATTTAAGAGAATCCAGAACACAGGCTCTTTAAAATGTAGCTTAATTTCCTTAGCATGCTTCACATTTCCGATATGTATTCGCGTTCAATAATATCGCTTTAAATGAAATACAGCCTTTTCTGATTAAAGTTTTATAGGTAGAGTCGCATTAAAAGATCAAAAATCAAATTTCAGCAATTATGTCTATTTAATACTGCATAGTGAGGGATATCACAGCCTATGTCGCTATGTTACCCTAGATTGCTTAAACAAAATGTTGCAGTTGAATTCTTTTTTATCTTAGTTTTATCTTTTTATATTGTTGCATAAATTCTTTTTATAAGTATGATGAAAGAGAATTAAGATCATCACGAACCTCTCCCATTTAAAAACCTTTTCTGTTTTTTTGTGTTGATCTATTCTTGAATTTATTCTGTACTTGCCATCGCATTCCAAACGTTTCCTAATTTCAAAGATATGAAACAAAATAATTCCGTGGTTTTCGTGAAAAGTGGGGAAAGCCTGATTGGATGATTTGCATCGACGATGGGTAATTACGGATGATAACTCCAATTCTTTTGTGTGTAAATGTCGTTTGAGGAAGCTGTTTACCCCTCCCCTACCGCCACCATCACTTATTTTTTTCCATCCTTGCGGGATTTCATATTTAATTTTGCGTTCCATTAGTCCTCGTGGAAGAGAAGGAACCACTGAGCAGCATCTCATTCGACGAATTCTTCGATAAAGTACGCACGAGAACGACAAAATGGAATTTCCAGAGAGAAAATCGTTTTCTTGCTGATAGGAAAAAAATGGCGAATGAGCGACGGTTAGGAGAAGGGGGTGTTGAATTAATAAGCGATTCGTTTATGCAAATCACTCTTTTACCCTTCCTTTTCCTTGATTTAGAAGCTCATTGTTTATTTATATTACGGCGGCAACAAAAAGTTGAAACAATGCTTGCGAGAAAGAGACTGTTTTCGGAATTAGCTTAATTTTGTTAGGTAATTGGATGAGGAAATGGTAATCAGGAGATTCGTTGCTGTATCTTTTCTCAAATTTTATTCGCTCTTTGTTTACACAAATAATGTAATATCATGAGCAGCAGAGTTTTTGCGCATTAAATATACAACTCTTTTTAAAATGTTATTGTTTTTCTTTTTAAATACCACTTCCTTTATTGCCTAAACTGAAATCTGTATGTAGATGTTCTTCCTTTTTCGATTTAGCAAGTCGATATGATCCTTTTTCTTAATTAAGATACCTTTTTTCCCCTCCAGGATTTCTGGATTAAATGAATATTTTGCCCGTGGCAATTTTCTCATCGTTTTCAGTTTTCAAGGGAAAAACTGTAAACTGTGAGAATTTGCAATCAGTGTAATGACTACTGCCGCTAGAAAACTTAAAAAATAAAAACAGCAAAGCCATGGGCTTATTTTTAATATTTTCCAAGGATAACAAATGATTTCCTCTGAATAAGTGTTCACTGTATGTTATTAATTATCAGCAAAGAGCTTTTGTCTGGTTCTTTCTCGCTGAAAAGTTTTCTTTCAATCTTTCTCCTTTGTACTGGAATAGCTTTGTTTGGTTGCATTTAGAATGTTCAAATTATAATTCATTTTCTCTGTTAATGAGTACATTAAAATGGGGGCTAAGGTCTGTTCGTAACTGTATAACAATCTTTTATTCTGAATATTAGCGGCAACTTCTCGCAAACATTCAAAATGTTACCTTTTCATATTGCCATTATTTCTATTGTATAGTAAACTGTGTCGTACAAAGAAGGTGTGGAAACATTTTGGATTTTATTTACAATCTTTCTAAAGGAAGTTAAGATAGTTTAGCCATCGTGAAAGTTATTTTTTTCGTCAATTAGCACAACTGATTTTGTTCCTTCACTCGTTGTCTCTTCGGATTGTTAGCTATAAGGAATATCAGTGTAGCATTAAATTTCTTAATCTGAAACTTAAATCAGATATCGCTGTTTGTTATCTTCAAACTGTAAATCAAATGGAAAAGTATAAAGTCCAAACATTTTAAGTCCTGGATCGTCAAAGATTAAACGCTCCAGTATTTTTAAGAGGAATGATAATTAGAAAAAGTAATTCAGTTGGTGGGTATTGTAAGCGCTACACTGCAGTAAACACCTGTTCAAAAAGTTTAGCAGCGTCGCTTTAATTAAAATGAAGTGTTCGAAACATATTAAATTTAGAACTTAACAAATGTCACCAACAATTCAATTGAAGGTTACAATGAAAACAAAATTTCATTTTAAACATGGTAGATGTAATCAGATATTCCAGTAAGTAACAATATTCCTTGGCAAACGGTGAGGGAGAACCCTAGTGAAGAATGTTTTCTAAAGAAATCGAATGTGTTTGAATTATGAACGATCCGTCGATGCACAAAGTGGGCATATTCTTCAAGAGTATCTTTCATATATGAAACAATGAATAGAAAAGAATGAACAATTTTTCCTAATAAAAATTACCAGATACTGAGAATATAACATTCTGAGTCGCTAACTTAATAATGAAAAGAGAATAAATAACACAAAATCGGTATTACTGACTACTAGTTGAGCACCAGCGTTAGAAACAGAAAATTTTAAGATTTAAAAAAAAGAAAAAGAGATCAATTTTAAATTGCGGAAGAGAATTCAAGACCAAAAAAAAAACAGGTTGAGATCATTGGTTTTGTAATTCGGATAGTATTGTTATACAGTAGCATGCATAAAACTGATTGTAGACTTGTATATTGTTTCAGTTGTGCATTGCACCATATCAACTTCGTGAATAAAAATAATGAACCATCATTCTGTTAGCTTCAAGGTTCCTATAGGGAAGGAATTGTGCATGATTAAATTTTTAATCGTTAGTTTACCCTTTGTTTAGGTTGCAAAATCTTTTTATAATAAAGGCAGTGGAAGTTGAATAAAACTGTGTTTGAACTATGTTAAATCTTTTTTTGATTACCAGCTGCGCATATATCAGAAGGTATAGGAAAGAATTAATATACCTCTAACAAAATTATTAAGCATGTGCCTCAGTAAAAATTTAAGAAATCAGAAATTGTACAAAGATTTAAGCAACTTTTCTAAATGTTCACTTTTAGAGTTAAAAGTAGACATTTAGACATCTAAAAGTGAACATAACTTGAATTCAAATAAATGTCATTTCAAATTATTTTTGTTCCTGTGCCGATTTGAACCTAAGACATTTTCAAGGTTCTGCTGCCATTACATTCCTTTCTTGGAAAAATAAATAAACTTTCTACTACTAAATAAAAATTGGAACACCCTACCGATCGCGAGCTCTCTTCCTCCCTCCGCGCCTGCTTATCTGAAGAAAAATTTATAGATTGGGGTACAATTCTGAAGGGTATCGCGAAAGGGGTCAGGTAAGGCACGACCATTGCCATCCGAGGTTAACTTCAGACAACAAAAATATTTCGGAATTTTATGTCGATTTCCTTCTGCAGAGTTTTCGCTGATCTTTGACTTTTCGAGATAGGGAAGAGGCGTTCACACGTTGAATCGGTTCACGGGAAATGTATCTGAATGTCACTCGGTAGATAGAGCGAGTCCAATTTTGTTGTTGAATTCCTTGACTTCTTTTCACGCTACGACCGAAAAATATATTTTTCTTGTCTTATCTGTAAGATACATTTTTGTTTCGTGTTAGTAGAATGGAAAGGTTTATCGTGAGACCTCTTCATGCATTACAAAAGCGATATTTTAAAAACAGAATGTATAGAATCGTATGGCAAATGGAAAATGTCTTAACAGTTTGTTCAAATATAGAGAAGATAACGACAGGATATTGTAAGGGATAGAATTTGAGCATTTCTCCTCTCGTAAATCTATAGTAATCGTAGACACGGTTCGCTTTGTGGAATACAAATATTTTACCTTTATGGAAACAACTTTACTATGGAGTAAGTATAGCAAAATTAGAAACTCTTTGTTCTTATTGTTAGTGTGCCTTATTTAACTAAGTCTTGTATGGAAATGTGCCATGGGTCCGCGATACGTGTTTTCATGTTTCTATTTAAAAAGATGGGAAAAAAAATCTTCACCACAGAATGTTTCCGCCTACTAAATCATCGAATTAAGATTTATGTGCTTGTCTTCATTGACTGTTAAAATTTAGAATCATCTCTAAAAGATTCTGTTAATTGTTGTAGTCGAATCTCTGTCAAAGCGTTCTGTGTTGTTTCTAGTCTTTTCTACTAAAGCTACTACACGTTTCATCCTGACGACTTCGTAAGATGCATAGAATTAAAGTTCATTCATACTTGCACCTTCACTAGTTTTCTGATAATTCTCTGCAGAGTCAATTCTTAAATGACCGTAGTATGGAAAAAAGTACATACTTCGTATACCTACATTTACACACAGATTGAAAAAAAATATTACTAAATGCAGTTAATAAATCTTTTGCCTTGCATTTACAACTTTCTACACAGTGATTTGAATGTGCTGTACTTGTTAGTAGATACATGATTTCAAAATAGCCTATTTTGGCTTAGAAAAACTCGTAATGTCATCCTGGATAATTAGGTTATGACACTCTTAAGTTCTGTACTTATTACTTATGGTCAGGAATGGCGCTACAGTTTGCCCGACGGGAGGCGCGATTTGCCCGACAGGGGGGCACGGTCTCTCCGACAGGGTGCACGACCTGTTGTATGGGGGGGGGGGGAGGAGTGTAATGAAATTGGTCTCAAATTTTCGCCAGTTATTATTTATCAACGACAGCTGAATACCCAGTACAAATATTTTCCCCGACGGGATACAAAATTTTTTCCCGATGGGGGACACAGCTTCCCCGACGGAGGGGCCCTGGCCCCCCTCTAGCGCCACCTCTGCATATGGTGTATATGTATATTCTGAGGTCATTTTACGCTGCTTACAAAAAGGGTAAGATTTTTATTAGTCTCACATTAAAAAATATCTAGTTATTCTTCGATTTTGGCTATTGCTAATTTATAGAAGAAGAATTAGCTGCACAAAGAATTAAATCAAAGCTCAATAATAATTTATAACTGAACAACATAGTTATGCAATAGGGAACTCACTCCGAAACAACATTTTGAGATATTGTGTTCCCGCAAAGCACCACAAAAAAAAATCCTTCTGCAGTTTCCTAAAATTTATGGTTGCATTCTGAGTAGATTTTTGTGCACTGGATTGCAGTTCGTTCGATACTGTATAACACACTATATGCATGCAAGTGCAGTTTTTAAAAATGAATCCAAAATCAATAAAGTTCGAGTTGATTCCTTTACATAACTACTTTCCAAATCAAACTTATAATTTTTTGAAACGCCTCCTTTGTTACATTTTCGTAAATATTTTCCTTTAATAACACTATATTTAAACATAATATTCGCTAATGAAACCAAAATCAGTGAAGTGATAGTTTGTTCCCAGTTACATAACTACGTTCAATTTGAAACAAATAACACATTTAATTCTATTAAACGTATAATTATTTTCAAACATATACTATATTACATTTTCATTCATTTGCATTGTTTTCCCCTTAATGCACTATATTAACATAATAATCGCAAGGGTAATCGAAGAGTCATGCTCTGTTGCGTTCTGCTATAGAAGGGTTAAAATTTTAAGAGCACCAAAAGTAAAACCCCCTTGCTCAGACCTCGTGAGAGGCCCGTCCCATTCCTGCCTCATCATTTTCTACCTGAGATAAACCCTTTCTTTCCGCAAAAGATTCCTATCTCAGATATCGTCTGCAAAAGCCATCATCTCGATGAAGACTGACCCGGTGACGTCACCTGTAAAAGTCACGTTCCTGTGCTCACTGGAAATGACAATTGTAAAATTCTCGGAGCTCTCAGCGCCAGATAATTGAGTGAGGTCGGGGGTGGACGTGCTATATCTATCGTCTGCCTTGGAGACCTTCGGGCGGTGGTTGAGCCCTCACTTTTGGAAATCCTAAACACAGAAGCAGTTTTGGGGGAAGGTTGTGATTGGTTAGGTACCTTTTTCTTCCCTTTAGAATTGATTCTTGCCCGGGGCACTTCACTTCTTGGGTTTAAGATATCGTCTGCAAAAAGCTTTTACCTTTCAGCTCTCCCCTCCCTCTTCCTTTCCTGGGGCAGACACTATCCTTCAGTAGTTAAGTATCAAATCGGATTTGTATAGAGAGAGCAACAAAGGCTCGAATAACCAAACTACAGTAAAGAAATTTGTTTACTGATTTGTCGAGTTAAAGTTATTTGAGTTGTTAATGCATAATAATACTGAAGTTCTCTAAGGATATTGCTTAAGGGAACAAGTTTATAAACATTCCACTTTAAGTTTGCATTCATATATTTACTCTTATGAGAGTTTATTTACTTAAGAATCCATGGAAAACGCACAAAAATGAATTAATATAAAAACTATAGATTAATTTTTTTTTCATTACCATCTCGGTTCTTCCCTGCCAAATTTGCAAAACAGTGATTGCAATATCTTACTAAAATTTAATTTTTCTGTTCTTACAATGTTCATTTAACTTTAAATGTCATATTGTTTTGGATTGTTACAAAATTTGCTTTGGAATATTTGGTGTAGAAATCCAAAATCAACTTCATCAGTGTGAGGTATTGATCGAACATTGTATGGATGTGTCAGTAAAAGTAAGAAATAATGCGACTAACTCAACATTTCCTTTGAAACTTCGGAATTATCTTCTACTATGTTTTTTTGCTTAATTTTCCATAATGCGCTGGATTATAAAATTAAACCATGTAACACTAAATGCTTCTATTTGCCGTATTTGAAATATCATCTTTTATTGGGATTGTTATTAGAGGAGATGTTTCAGCATATTTTTGAATGGCAGTAAACTTATCAAAACTTGTGCACAAGTATCTGTTGTTATTATTTATATCAATAATAATTATTCATATGTGATTTTTGTCACTCAATTAGAAATATGGCTAGCATTTTTGTTCCAGTTTTTATATGAAATCAAAGACATCGTGTGGCAGAATAATATTTGCGACTAATTTTGAAATAACATTTTGGCTTTCAGTGATGTCAGTAAATTCAAATTTTGCTTACTAATAAGTAACACTTTTCGCCAGGCACCGTATTTCCATTGATTTGAAGTTAGTCGAATAAATCCTGTAAACCTTTTTTCTTTGCAAGCACTTTTAGCTTGCCGTGAAACGGATTGGTATACTCCACTACAATGCAGTGATGCAATTGCGCTTTATCAACTGTCTCTCTAAAGCATAATACTGTCCAGTTTCTCTGTACCATTGGCTCGTCACAGATTATCGCGATGCTACGTGAACATTGAATCAACGTCATAATTGTGAGATATTGCTGCAGTTTATCAGTGCTTTGCTGGAATTGATGTGTGTTGCCGCTGTCAACAGATTAGTGTAGGTTACTGTATTTTATATCCTCTTATTTAAAACTTAAAGGTATTTTGGTAAAATTGGGTATGTTGCCTTTAAGCAACATACACAATTCTGAGAATAAGACTCTAATGCCTGTTGTTGCCAATAGGATACATACTGAAATTTTTATTAAATCAATTTACAATATATAGATGGCAGCCTGAGTGCTGATAAAAAAAATAATAATAAATTGATGTTTATCACTTGAGGCTGCATCTCTTTAGCTTTGTTTGCACGCTTGAGAATACCATATTTTATTCCACAATGTTGAAGGAAATTCCTTATCCGTATTATTATTTATTGAAATTCGCCTATGTTTGACATAGAATTTTATTAAGAATATTTTTTCTGGAATAAAGCCCAGTGGTGTCAATTTGTAACAAACAGTTTTTTAGTCATAAACTATACTTAAAACAAAATAGGATTTTTTAAAGTATTTTTCCCATGTTTCATTCAAGAAATGAAAGTCAAAAAACATTTTAAAATAAATTTTTTAAAAATCGGGCTTTTAAGGTTTAATAATGATCATGAATAAATACTTAATCCCTGAATTTATTTCAACTTGAAAGAATCATCAGTGATGGACGATGGATGATTCATTTTGCTTGCCTTTCGGCCATTATCTGTTATCGTATCTGTACTACTCGTCTAATCCGATCTGAAACTGTGAGTCCTTATACTAAATAGCCTCCCACTGACTGATTTTTTTCCAGTAGGTCGAAGAAACTTTAACTGCATATGCGATACTTAATGATAGAAACGAATAAAGCTATCCTAATTTAAATTATTTTCTTGAAATTTACTATGAGAATGCACTTTTATTTCTCTAATAAGATATTTTAATTTTTCTTTAATCAACGTTTTGTTTATTTTCCAATATATATGTACTCTCTCTGCGATTTCCAGTTCTTTAAATGTGAACATTTTTTTTATCTGGCGTCATCATTCCGGTATTTTCTATAGAGGTACATACATTTTACACATTATGTTAATACCTATGATATCAGTGTGAAATATACATAATACATAAGTGTTGTGACATCGTTGTTGTAACGGAAATATCAAATTTTCTTAATGAAATTTTCTACTTCTGCAAAGTGAATAATTTTTCTATCCATCGTCATGTCGCCCGCATGTAGAGCTACACATGTTCTGCACATTAAGATATACGTATAACTGCGATGTTGGTGTGAAATATATGTCTCTGACATCATTGTTGTTAAGGAAAAGTCGCATTTTATTCTCGAAATTTTCGAGTTTTTCAAAGTGAACAATTTCTTTATCCGTCGTCATCTCTCCCGCATGTAGAGCTGTACATGTTTTACACATTAAGATTTACAACTGTGATGTCGGTGTGAAATATTTGTCTTTGACATCGTTGTTGTCACGGTAAAGTTGCATGTTATTCACGAAATTTTCCACTTCTTCAAAGTGAATAAATTCTTCATCCATCGTCATCTCTCCCGAATCTTCTGTAGAGGTACATAACATTTTCTCGGACTGGAGCTTAAGTAAATGATTCAATATCACCGCGGCCTTGTTTCTTCGGCGGGGCGCCCTCCATTATTTGATGAAGACAATACACTTTCCTCGAAAGCATCTTTCATCTCGGCCCGTCATTCATCACAGACCGGGGCTGTCATCGAACAAAAGATTGCATCCATTGCAAACGGCATGAGCAGGGCGTGGAAGAAGGAAAAAAAGGGCGCCAAAACACTCCGCGGAGTGTTTTGTGCAGGGAAGATGTTCCGAATTGAAACCCGATAGTTCCGCGCCCAAATGGGTTTTGCGGCGTGGGAATCAGCGAACGTGTTTCCTGGCATCGATCACCCTCTTGCGGATGGAACTGTGTTGCATCCCACACCTAACAAAAGTTTACCTGTTCTTTGCAAGGGTGGTTTTCTTCTTTGATCTTAGAGTCCTTTTATTCGAAGATTCTCACGTTCCGTATCAGTCGATACGAAGAGATTCTGCTGCTGCGTACTAGGGTGATGCTTCTCGAAGTCTTTTCAATGCAAGAAAGAGACATCCAACATAAAAATATCCTCCATCTTTGGATATACGTGAAATATCTTTTATTCCATAGATAGATGAAACGCAGAAACAAAGATTTCAAATCCATGTTTTCGGAGGAATGTTTCTTTTGGGATTTGGTCTTTTTGCGGACCTTATCTGTAAAGAAATATAAATATACGGATGCAAAATGGGGTGTATATCAATGAAGTATTTAACCTATCATTGGATTGTAGATGCCCTAAACAAAAAACAAACATCATTCAGTTCTGAATAATTTCTCAGCAGATCGTATTCATTGTAAATGAAATGGAATAATTCCATATTCGTTGTATGATGTTAGAAGATGTGATGGGAAACTGAGATGCTCATACTGTGATGAAATCATGGTCAAGCAACATTTTCCAAACTCAAATGTCGTTTTTGTCATCTAAAAGTGGATGAAAATGGTTGATAGCATTGAAATGGCTCAGAACATTTTGAAAATATCCGAGTCGATTAGATAAATTTATAGTGGGAACAAGTTCGATTTAGTGAAGATTACTTATCCAGTAGAGTTATACAGTGTACACAAATGAAGTGACACATTTCAAAAATTAATTTAAAAAAAACTAAAAATGTTGGAACTGCAAATTTTTTAAAAATCAGAGCGCATCTCAAAAAGTTTCTTTTCAGCTAGGTAACATGCCATTTCGGTGGTCTAGGGGCTCGTAAATTACTGGAAATCAAAAATTTGTTTAAAGCCATTATCTGAGCAAATATTAAAACTAGAAGAAAAATAAAAGCATGTATTTGTAGGGAATTTTACGCTCTTAAATTGACTACAATTCACATGTAGTGTGAAAACTGAAGAGTTTTCGTGATATTCAAGAAAAACTAAAAAAAGAAACCAGAAAACACGCATCGGCTTCAGCTGATCGGTAGCCATTGTGTACGGAATTTCCTCTCTGTACAAATTGAGAACGGCGTAACCCGTGTTACCTATCTGGAAAGAAAAAACATTTTGAGATGCGCTCTTATTTTTAAAAAACTGTAGTTCCAACATTTTTAGTTTTTTTAAAATTAATTTTTGAAATGTGTCACTTCATTTGTGCACACCCTGTTTATTTATTTCATATTAAAATTAATTTTGTTATGCTATACTACTTTATATTTCCAGATCCAAATGGATTTATAGGGTCATACAAGTTAAGCTAATCATGGTTATACCAAGTCACGGGAACAACTGTCCAAGCGGTCAAATATGGTATTAATGTGTTTTATTTAACAGGTAATATATTCAGGATGGTGTAAATTTTTATGAAATAAATCTATTCCAATTTGGGGGATTTACAAGCGATATAATACAAAAAACGTTCAGACTCCATGATCAAAAACACCATTTCCGAGTATAAAAAGGTTCCAGCAGGCTTCCTTGAGAAATCGTCATTGAAGCCTATTTCATGAATAGTAACAACGCGATATTTATTTGCATTTACAGAACAATAACATTTCATAAGGTTCCTCGAATGAATTAAAACTACTTCGTTGTACTTCTGATTTGTACTTTAAAGCACCAGTTAATATTATTTTTGTAGCTGCATAAAATTAATTTTACTCAAATTTTATGGGCTACAATATAGTAACCTTTTAAACAAATATTAGATTGTTTTAGTAACAAAAGAATAGTGCACTAAAACATACGCATAACACATTTGACATCTTTACTGTCAGCATTTTTCTTAAGATATTCAGTAGAGTAAATTCAGCTTAATCCCTGTATTCAATCTTTCTTGAATAGGGATCTATGAGCTAAAACTTTAAGACTCGCGCAGACCGTATACAAACATATTTTACACTTACTGCATTCTCCAGTTTTTAAGGGAATTGACATTTCAGTCCATACCAGTCAATTCCGTTTAACTGGCCTCTCTCTAGAAGGGTGGGGCTAAGAAAGTCGTCCGGCTGGCCGAAAGTGAGACTCCGGAATGTCAATACTCATCTCTACAACCGAACGTTCCTTCCATCCCCCTCCGCCACTTGTCCGTGGCATATTTGTTTCTTGCATCTGTGCGGTCGATGGCCGGATATTGACAACAATGTGTTTACCCGTGCCGGACTTTCTCTCGCTAGATCGATACGAGAAAAAAAAAAGGTGTTGGAGTTCTGAGATGCCGGGAGATCTTCTTAGGGTTAGCCGTTAGAAAACCGTGAAAATGATTTTTTTTCCTTCCCTCTGGTACATCCTCTTGGGATTGTTCCTCGAGTTGAGTGCTTTTAGTGTGGAGAAGATCGTTTTAAGGGTGGTCTTCTGCTGGCTACTTTCTCATCCCCAATAAAGAAAATGGATAGATCAGAAATGCTTTCCAATGGTTTTCTTTCCACTCTGTGTAGTGTTAATAAGTTATCAAATATAGGTTTTACCAAGTCGTGTGTTTATTTTGCTATATAACCATGATGAATATATTTATAGGGGGTTCGTGTATAACCAGCTTTCGAAAATGACTATTTTTCTGATCGTAATTTTTGTCAACGCGTTATCGTTGCTTTCTTTCTTATAGTAGAAGTAATGAAGTGCATTTTCAACAAATGACCTCTGTTTGAAAAAAAAATCTTTCGGGTTTGTGTGTGTATGTGTGTGTGTGTCCTGCCCTCGCTACGTCATTGATGATATGAATCTTAAAATTTGTTGATTTCTAAAAGTAACTCGGAAAACGCCATGTTGATCTCAAAATTCGCTGTCACTTAAACAGACTTTTAGAACGATGTAATTTGTTAACCACCATCAAGACAAAGACAAGTAGGTTCTGAAGATGCACTTTCTCTCTCCGAAGGAATCCCAGTGCCCCAGGTAAATTATTTAGGTTATGGAAAGAATCGAAGAAATGTAGTACTGATAATAAAAATGGTTAAATGATTAAAAATGCAATTCAAAATGGCTTTGTATTTTATTAAATTTTGTATACTTTATAACAAAAACCTTATTAGTGTTTTAATCAGATTTTACATTAAAGGTTAATGCATTTTCTGAGTAAGAAATAAGTTTTAAAATTCACTCTCTATATACCACTTAAAAATAATCAGGTTATCCTGAATTAAAGCACCTAAATGGGTACTACTTAACACTTGTTTTTTCAAAAAGAGATTTTGCTTAATATTTTTTTCTATATCGCATTTCCTGTAAAATAGCAAAGACGTTCGGAAAATAATCTTTTCTTTAAGTTTCTTTTGCTCATTAAACATGTAATTTTTTTTCCTTTCTTAAACCTCTTAGATATCATTTTTGTAACTGCAACAAGCAACTTCTTGTAAATTGACTGCAGTTTTCAAACATTTAATGATGATCGAGCTGCTTTCAAGGTTGAAAAAAAATTACCAATCTCCCACTTAAAAACTTTCTCGAAGATTAAATCCTTTACAAAGCGCAATTTTTTATAATAATCTTCACTTTAACTTCGGCTCAGTTTTTTAAGCGAACAATTTAGTATTAATGCCTAAAAAATATTAAGAAAGCGTTTTAAAAACAATTATTTAAAAAAAGAGTGTTTTGGAAAAAGTGAACCTTCTGTACTGATCACTGATTCGTAACATCGAAAAAAATGAGCAATCCTGTTGCTGGAAAGTTGGTAAATTTACCTAAGCTTTAACAGGCCTCTTGTCAATCTGTTATTTCTAAAAACGATTTACACATAGTTATCCTTAATTGCACGGATAATGTTGCGTTCCACTTTGCTGACTGAGTTTTTTAAATAAAAAAATTGAATATCAAAGTTACTTTTTCCTAAAGTAATTTCACACCAGCCGACGCTTCATTAAAACAGATTAAAGCGGCAATTTAAAATCGCGTTTGCTCTTGTTGTTTTTCCTTCCTCCTTAACAACGCTATTTGTCTTTGAATTAAATGGCATTAAGTCTCCTTTAATTTTTTTTCTTTCACATTTATTTGCCGTTTTCGCCTTTTAATAATGCTTCGTCACACAAAACACCACCGGTAGCATCTGGTAGAAAAAAACTAAACTGCTCCCCCTTCTCTCTCTCTTTGTACTAAGTATCCCTGCAATAGTAACAATTCCGATTTAGATCGGCGAACACACACATAAATGGCGACCATTTTCCGCCTGGTGATCCTATAACTTTCCGCAAAGGAGTGCTACTAAGCGAAAACATTTTAAAAACCATTTGGAAAAACGCCAGGGCGTCAAAAAGTGGGGGTGGGCCTACCATTGTGACTTAAGTCTTGATAATCTGCCCCATCATTCCGGTACATTTAACCCTGCCACGGTTTTGATTACAATAATAAACGAATAGAGAAGTTTTATTCCACCCTTTACGGTTTAAATGACGAATGCGTTCCATTTGCGAATGCGGAGAACATGCGCACCTTGCCTGATGGATGCTAAGCCCCCAAGTCGGCGTATTTGTGCGAAATGGTGGATGTTGATTAAAACTTAATTGAAAATGTTACCATTCCGGGTAAACGAGCCATCATTTTTGCCTGCCGGGGGAATTCGGGTGTCTAATGGCATTTTGTCGAAGGCGTTGTAGCACCGACCGCCAACCAGAACGCTAATCGTTTGACACCCTATTTCGCAAAACGCGTGATAAAAGTGTGGAATTAACGCGAAAGTATTTTGTAATAATAGCAGATACAAATTGGGCATCGAAATAGAAGAGATTTTAAAAGGTAATTTATGGGAAGCGTTTTGTAAACGAGTGGTAGAATGTGTGGAATTTTTCGCTTTGACTTTAATTTGTCATTTTTCCAACTTTATGAATGTAACAAATGCTCGTCATTATTAAATCCACGTCCCGTTCGAAGATTTATTGGTCTTGTGGACTGTTGTTAATCTCTGCATGTAACGTAAAATGAGTTTTTGTCCGTTTAAAAGCAAAAGTTGCGAACAAATATTAGTGATTTTGGTAGAAGGCGGTTTCGAAATTTATATAAGCTGAAGATTTAAACATTCTGTCTTGCTTTTGGATACCTAATCGAAAAAGTCCTAATATTATTTTCCTTCCGCTATGTTTCAAAACAGAATTTTATCAATAATACAGTTCTACTGATTCCGAGGCTACGGTGGCATGGTGGTAAAGTCTGGGTTGACCGGAGGTACATTGACCCCCGACGGATACAGCGTGTTCCAGGCCCTTATACGCGACGGACCTTTGATGGAATCGGGATTCTAATCCGCGAACCACCGGCACCGAAGTCCATACTTTCCCACCAGGTTAAGGGCCCGGTGGCTGGTGGTAAGTTCTTGGCTTCGGCAACGGAAGGCTGAACGTTCGATTCCACCGAAAACCCAAAGTGTATGTGGACCTGGCGCATATTCAATTTGAGGTCGAGGGTGAAACGTCTTCCTCCCTGGTGTGGCGTATAAGTATGAAGAGGAAGTGCTGGCTCAAGTGTCGTCCTCGTTATCTGATTACTGTTCAGAATTACGAGATACCTGGCGCATATTCAATTTGAGGTCGAGGGTGAAACGTCTTCCTCCCTGGTGTGGTGTGTAAGTATGAAGAGACAATGCTAGCTCAAGTGTCGTCCTCGTTATCTGATTACTGTTCAGAATTACGAGATCCGTTCCAAAATATATTTCAAGTCGTATTGTTTCAAAAAGGGAATTTAATGTAACTAAACTAAACTAATCTCTGTTCATTCAGTTGTCGGATAGTCTTGGTTTACTCTTAACAGCCTCAATAATATCAAAGCTACTCACCTCACTTAAACGTCAGTCAGATCCCATTATTTTATAATTTTACTATGCTAAATTTCTTGAACAGCAAAATGACACCTGGAAATTTTACTGTTTCAGAAATTGTCTGCTTGTTATCTTGTTCGATGTGATTTTAGTGAGCAATATAATCCCTTTGCGTGTTCAGTCAGATGCAAAACAATTGAGATTAATATTTAGACAGATTTTGGGGCACGTTAAGAAACACGTATCTGGTATTTTAATGTCGGATATGTTAATGCCAGGCAAGCCACTGACAGATGTTTCTTTGAAACAACAGTATCTCTGTTATCGAAAAGCTATCACCATTTCAAAGAAGATAAGAACTCGTTTAGATTATCATGTAAGTGTGTCGCTTCATTTCAAAACTTTACTAGAAAGCCGAGGGGAGACCACTCAATTTTTTTAAATTTTCTAAATGAAATCGTATCGAGTAGAATTGAGGTAAAAATGGTATATGGTATCTGTGAAACTTTTCATCAACCGAATGAAGTATTCATACCATAGATTTACCGAAAAGAATAGCAAAGCAAATGGATAATAATCTTAATAGAGCAAACGATATTAATCATAGAAGAGCATGCGATAACTATTGCCATTCCATGACGGAAATAAGATATACATTAACTTCTCCTTAACTGCAACTTTCCTCTGATGATGTTAGATCAACCCCATTTTATATATTCCATTAATCTGCCTTTTATATGAAACACATTTCCTGTCGTTATATAGCTATTGGCATCCCTATTATATCCAAGTAAAGCTTTAGTTCTACAAAACTGTTCTATTCTCTGTATAGTATTTCTTATAGTTACATTTTTTGACAAACATAAAAAATGTAAACAAATTTAATAAAAGCAGTTTTTGAAACCCGCTTTCATCTGTGTACTTAAATGTAGAATTTTTTTTATTTAAATTATTTTCTACTTTTCAATCTTTAATTTATAATTCATTATTTTAAGTATCATAGAATCTTTAAATCTGTTTTTTCATTCATTCAGTTCACTACCAGGTGTCGCCACTAGTTCAGAATCAAAGTTTTAATTAAGTTAATCATTTAATTGAGAATTACGTTCTAAAAATATTAAAATAATGTATGTATGGTCCCCGAGAATACATGAGCGTTCAAAATTTCGAAACCCTAGCACATCGAGAAGTGAGTGAAAAATCGGCTACAAGATTCCATCTGTACAAATATGAAACAAGTTAAGTTAAACAAAAGTGTACAGAAACCTCTAATACTGTTATTATTTTACTATATAAAAGTGTTAAACTGGAATCCGTAACAACGTTTTAAAAGTATTCTCAGCTTTAGTTGAAAAAGATAAATTAGGATCAATTTCCTGGTATTCCCCCCCCCCCCAACTCTGACGATTCTAAATAGCGAGGCAAGACCGCAAAGAAATCAGAACTACCTAATGGACGCAGTTTTGTATCTCGGATTCCACCATCATCGTTTTATAAACTTCGGCTTCACTATTGAAAACTTTACCTGAATGTGTGAAGTTTGTCATTCAAAATTGAATTACCATTACCAATAATCATTTGCGTAAGAGACTATTTAAAACCTTAAGGGGTCTATTCTGGTACCCCCGGGTAGTGACCAAACGTCCTCCCGTTGGTGTGGCGCGGAAGTTTGGAGAGGGGGGTGCCAGCTCAGGTGTCGTCCTCGTCATCTGACTGCGGTTCAAAATTACGAGGTCCGTCCCTAAATAGCCCTCGTGTTGCTTCAAAACGGGACGTTAATATAACCTAACCTAACCTAACCTGGTACCCCCGGTTGGGATGGGAGACGTCACTTTTCCCGTTGTTAACGTGCGGAAAAAGTGACATCTCCCAACCCAACCGGGGTTACCAGAATAGACCCGTAAGTCTCGTATTTTTTTGCTATCTAATAAAATGATCTTTCCTGTTTTGGAAAGGGCTGTCGTTTCCATTGGTCTAAGAAGGCATAGAATACTTGAGATGCGTATGGATTCTACGTAATTTTTGTGTCAAATTATAGAGCTAATTAATGATTAAATTTTAGTTTATAAGCCTAAAAATGCGATAATTCGATGCACGTCAATATCGCGGGCGCGAGACTTAAGGGATTAAAAGTCAATAATTACTTTTAGAAAATTTCTACATAATTTTTTTTTATTGATAATAAGTTGTGAAACAGCTATATCAAAAAAAATGCGTAGTTGGTTCATGATTTCATAAAAAAACCCCTTAAATTATTTAAAACTATTTATTATATTTAATCCAGAAGATAAATGAAAATGGATTTTTCGGTTATTAAACTTTTCGTCTTCTATTTCAAACTGTGAAGCTAAAATGCAAAAAATCGGGACTACAGAGTGTTACAAGAAGCGGAGCAACATTTAAAAAAACATGTAATAACATTTTAAAAGTTTCAAAACCATTTACTTATTGTTGTTACTGATTAATATTTTTTGTTTACAAAAAAATAAATAAGAAAGTAATTTGCTATTAGAAGCTAATTTAATATTCAACCTAGATAAACATATTTAAAAAAACAACTTCAACAATTTTATTTCCATCGAAAGTGGAATTGCATCTTAAAAATTTCAAAACTAATTGCCGGTTGCTGTGACTCGTTTTTCTTGTAAACAAACATTAATGTGTTTATCGTGTTCAACAAAAAGGTAATTTTCTTAATATTTTTAACACAGGGAAAAAAACATATCAAAGTAACAACTTCAATATTTTTTTTCCTAACCAAAGTGAACATTTTTTTATTTGCTTTGCAAAATGAAAATTGATTCTGCTTTTTTCCGAAAGGCAAATGATCTTAAGCAGCGTTCGAAGTAATCGATAAATAATTCGGGAACGCAATTTACACTTCTTGACTTTGAAACGAGTTGTGACGTCCTCGTCCTTTGATCAGTTGGAGGAATGCGGCAGACCGGAAAGATGTCTTCTTCGTCCCTGCTTTTTCCCTGCCTCGTCTTTTTTTTCCCTTTGTTGTCATGGCGCATAATTTAACTGCCGAATTGTTAAGTGAAGTGTGAAAGTAAATAAAGACTCAACATCCAACATGGAGTAAATAAACAATGCTTCGCTTATTTTTCCACTTTGAGCCCCTTTTTTTAGATGTCTTTCGAGAGAAGTATTTTCTCTGCGATTTCATTTCCTGTGAGATAAAATTAGGAAATTAAACTTCCTTAAGACATACAGTTCATTATTTATTGAAGAAAGAATTTGTGGTAAAGTAAAGTGGTTGATCTGTTTTAAATAGAGTGCATTGTTTTTTAAGGAATACGAGCTTCAGCTAAATGAAAACGGATTGTAGGCAATGTCATTATGCAAATATCATTACATAGTTTGTTCTGAATTCTCAAAATTAACTGGGTATACACATGCGAGTGGAACGGTTCGCGACAGGCTCACGAACCGTTCGAACAAATTATTTTCACGACGAGCCAATCGCGAACCATGGGAAAGGAGCAAATCCACTTCGAATTATTAATCATCTCCTCTCAGTTGCCAATGGAAGGAGGAGATCTTTGGAATACGCTTGGCCTTATAGGTTCGATGGAGGCTCGCAGAGAACGACGAATTACACTCGAACTCGTCCCAACAGGAATTGCGAATCCTTTTGTGTTCGCCGAAACACCGACAAGATTTGGTTCGACGCGACCGGTTCGGGAACTATTCACTTCGCATCAAAAGCCCCGTTCACACATGCAAACCAGCTGCTCGTCATCGGTTCGCGAACAGATTAGCTCTCGGTATGAGGCCCCCCATATGAGAGTTATTTTGGAACGTGCCCTGTAATTTTGAACCATGGTCAGATGACGAGAAATGATACATGAGCCGTCATCGCCTCTTAGAAAATCCATATCAACGAGGTAATTCATTTGACCACGATGCATTTAGCGTACATCAGTCCACGAACCTGTGGATTTTCAATAGAATGGAGTCTGAAATCATTGACCCTCTAGTGCCGATGTCCATACTCTCCCACCCCACTAAGGGCAGCGGTGGCCTGGTGATAAGATCTTGGTTTCGGGAACGAAAAGTTGCAGGTTTGAAAGCCAATTCCACTAAAGATCCACCGTGCATGTGGGCATAGTAGATGTTAAATCTGACGTCGAGGGTGAAACTTTCTTCTGCTGGTGTGGCGTGGAAGTTTGGAGTAAAGATGTGGGCTCAGATGTCCTGGTCATCTTAATACGGTTGAAAATTATGCAATCAATCCCAAAAATAGCCCTCGCGTTACTTTGAAAATCAAATATTTTGATTTTTATTTGAAAGCCAGCCATTAGTGGCGAAGTTTAGCCCAACTTTTTGAATTAACGAAAAATTGAATAGCGAATACCAAGAAACAAATGCAATTGAAAACATTCTAAAGAAATAAACATCATCAAACAAAATAAAACCTCAACAAAATGGAATCCATTAATTTTGAACTAAGTGCCAGAGACATATGTACTCTGCCATCTGATAAACTGCGTGCTTGTGTTTTTGTTATCTCATCCCAAACTAATAATTCCAAAGATATAAAAGATTACTTTTATGGAGTGAGTAATTATTTAGAGATTTTTTAGAAATTTGACTATGGCTAAAATCTATTTTAGTAAATATTTCAACTTTGTTGTTCCGGTAAGAAACTAAATTTAAAAAAATCCGGATTTGAGAACATTCTTTTACTAGTTTGCTGGATTGAATTGTCCCTAATAAAGTGAGGCAAGAAAATTTTATGATCGAATAGTTCTTTTGAGATGAGCGAAATATCATGCTTCTATTACATTCTTCATTAAAGTAGAATGGCATTTATTGTATCTAGTCCCAATCTTAAATTCTTTGTCAGTTTCATCTGTCCGTCAGCATCATTCTGTTTAGATATTTTATATGAACTTCAATAGGTGCAGTATTCAAAATAATGTATCAAAAACAGATTCGTGTGATTTAATGGTCACATAACAATTTGCAATTGTCATCCGACATCTAACCGCTCTTTGTATAATGCTTTGTTGGGATGTGATGCCCTTTTTCCAAAATTAAATTGTCGCGTCGCATTTGAAGCTTGATACAAGAAAATGAATTGACACCTTTAGGAGAAAGCATACCGACAGAAAAATATTTATGGATAAAATAAATTATTAATGCTTTCGTAAAAATAATGTGTACAAAATTGCATATTGATATTTAGTTACTGATATAAGCCCTACATGTTAATGCGTATAAGAATGTGATTTTTAAATGCCCTATTTCAAAAATACGTGAAAGTAGTTATTTCCGCTGCAAATTTGTCATTTAAAGTATACTTTACTTATAATGAAATAGATTCGGTTGAAATGGTGTGATGAGTTAAGCTACTCAACTTTCATGTCCCACATTTTCCATCGAAATAAGCATTTGTAAAACTAGGGAATGTTTTTCCGGGAAGCAGGTGAGAGAGAGTTAGATCCAGCTGTCATTCGCCCAGAAAAGGGGGATTTGTCAAGCGATGCGCCGCAAAAAAAGGGTTGTTTCGCACTCTTCCATGTATGGACGGAAAGTAATGGTGTTTTTGAAAGCAAGATTTTCCAGTAAAATGAATTCTTTTTCAAAGATGTATGAAAATCCTTCCAGAAAACTCTTTCAACTATTCGTTGCATATGGTTCATTTTTTTTAACGCTTGCTGTAGGAAACGTTTGAATTATATCTGAAGAATTTTATTGATTAAAGCCCAAATAAATGCAAATTCGCCTATTTTTATTTCTGAAACAAAAATAGGCGAATAAATTGTAGGAAATAAAAATAGGTGACGTTTCATTAAAAATATAAGTTAATTTTACTAAACTGAAGAATTTTTTTTCATCAAACATTTGGAGATCAAAACAAAATCGCAAGAGCGTTAAGTGTTTAAGACGTATCGTAAGGCGTTTCACTAACAAATAAAATAATTGCACTAAGCAGTCGAAAATGTTTTAATCAAAAATCTGGAGGTAAAAACAAAATCTTAAAAGTGTGAAGTGCTAAAATCAGTACTATAAGGAAATTAAGCCACAATGTGTGTGAATACCGTAAAGAAAATTCCTAAGCTTTCTTTAAAAACTAAAAATAAATTATATGATTAACCCTCAGAGTGGTGCAAACGTATTTTTCCTTTTTTTTCATGTTCAGTTCAAATGCAGATAGCTCCTATTTATATGTATATTTTCTCAAACAATCATGTTTAAAGTTTCTTAAGATTTCAGAGATATAATTAAATACAAAAAAGATAAGTTCATTCACTTTGAAAGCTAAGTTTTCTAACTTGACGGTATAATTGGGCGCTCAGAGGGTTAAAATCGCAATTTACTGAGAAGATTTTTATATCAGCAGCTTACGCTTTTCACGATTTTGTTTTGATCTACAGATTTTTGAATAAAAAATGCTTTCTACTTTCTAGTGCATTATTAAAAGCGTATTCTTAATATTCGAAAAAATTCATTATATTTTTTACTCTCATGGCCATTCGCATGATAATAACCGGCATTTACGGAACGCGCATTGGGTTGACGGTTATCGAATTTTTTCAGTTCTCTTCATGCATTAATACAATCTATGATATCTCTCCAATTTTTTTCTGGATATTAAAGTGGTACAATTTAAATGCATTAAAATTTATGCCTTTCTTTCAGAATTAAATTTGTATTACCATTAGGCATTGAGATGTTCGGAAGTTTAAATTATCATTCAGTTCATACACTTTTTCTTGGTATTTCTTCGGTATAATTTGCATCGCTTGTGAGCAGGCTTAGGCACAAGATAGATTTCTCCGAGTTTGACTGTAATTTTTACCCTCACGTTCTTCACTCGTCTGATGGTGATCGATGAATTCGGCACATCCTGAACATACATTACGATGTCGGTACTCGTTCCCTTAAAAGGTATCTAACATTTCTCTGCCAATAATAAAGTCATTTGGAGAAGGAATCCTCCTACAGCAGCGCTATCGTTCCATCGCGCTGCGAAATCTTTAAATCAAAATCGCATCCATCATTTTTGCACTCCGCAATTAGACCGCGTAATGGCTCGTAGATGTCTCACTCAGCTACAACCCCGGTTTCACGTTTTTGCGAGCGAACGGAAGTTTGTGCTCACCCTCACCCGTAAATTCCAGCTGTCGGAAAAAAATTGCTTTTTTTCTGACAGCTGGAATATTACGGAACAACCATTTGAGTTTTAAGTTCTCCTTTTTTTAAAAAAACTGCTTTGAATATAATTGGGGAATTGTATTCAAAGCCAAGAACTAAGGGAATGGTAATGTATGGTTTATGGACTTTTAATGTAAGTTTTTGCACTCGTGTACAGCACTTAATTGTGTATTGCTGTATATAAGTAGGTTTATTATAATTGTAAGAAGAAGTCAAGTTCAGGACTATTTCGTAGTGTATAGTTCGCTGGCAACTAAGTTTGTGTCTAAGTGTATTTATCATTGCATGATCCTGGAGAGAGGATTCTCTCTATTTGATGCATTTTAGTTCTGTATAATGAGGAAAATTGTGTTCGTGAGGTTTAGAAAGATCCTTGATAAATGAAATAACTTTATAAGGATTTCGGGCGTTGATATTGAGAAAGAACAACGAAATTTAAGTTCCGTTGTTGATGTTAAAGTTTTCAAATTTCTGCATGCAAGAGAAACAAACTTTTATTAGTTAATCAAATTTATTTGTAACTATTCTTTAAATAACTTCCATAATATGTTTCATTAAAAAATTTAAAATAAGAACTTGTTGTATGCATTAGGTAAATAGTCTTTTATAAAAGTATGTTTCATAGCTTAGGCAAGATATTTTGACTACATAATCAATCTTTTCATTCTGTTAGAAAAGGAATCTGAAAGTATAATTTGCGGAATGGCATTTCTATTAATTTATTTCCTGGGGTTTTTAATAATTAATGAGATCGGTGACACATTATCTAGTGGACAAAATAGGTCTTTGTTTCTCCTGGTAAGAAACAACAACTTAAGCCAGTACTACTTCCAACTGTTAAGACAGTGCATCGAATTACCTTATTAATATAGTGGTCCTTAACCTGTATTGAGCATTCTCTTCGCGGGGTGCGGAAATATATATATAAAAAAAAGATTCTCAAAAACATGGAACAAAGGAAGAAGGTTGGAAAAAATGTAAATAGATTTCCAAGGAATAAAAAAATAACAAAGGCCTTTTAATGATTTATTTGGAAAGCCTTAAGTTCTTATTAGCAGGTTATGATCCTTTATTCTAAAACAGCGTAGAAACTTAGTTTATCGAAACCCTTCAGAGCTTCAGACTCTTCCATCCTATTCCAATATTATAAGCACACAAGTGAAAATGTTTAGATATTCTAAATACATAGTATGGAAATGTAGAAAACTGACATGATGAACTTTTGTACGCTGCTATAAAGATATAAAAAATAATGAGATAAATTCATTTCGAATGAACATTTTCTGTATGAAGCAGTGTTCAGAATATTCCACTCTAAAAAATTTAGTTTCGTTAAACAATTTACACAAATATCTTGCGACATATTTTCTCTCTGAGCTCAATGTTTGTTCTTCTTACTAAAGATTTACATTTTACATCTAATTTCTTGGTTTTATTTGGTGCCAAATAAATTTCCAGTTCACTTCATACTTGTTTCCATGAGTTCTCTGGTCCTCACACAAATCCCAGGAAGAAGTTTCAGACCATTTCGTATAGCACAGGAGAAACCACGGAGCTCAAGCAGAATTCGTGAAATTTTCTAATGCCATTAGTAGTTAGCAGACATTTGCATTATTAACTATAATTGTTGCTCTAGCCTACCAGTGGCTATTGGCTATACTCTGGCTACTATTTGGCTATACTCTTATGGTATATACTGGTAGACGATTGCTCTCTGTGGTTGTGCTATCTGCTGGAGCTTTTTCTCCAACCAAAACATAAATGTTGTCCAATTTCCCCAGAAAATCCTCTAAGAAGACAACCCAGCCTCTACATATCGGGCTCAAGCCAAATGTCTACATCAGACGGTACCTAATTGCTCCAAGATCGCGTTGAAGACTCCATGCTTATCATGAGTCCTTGACTAGTTATATTAGACCTAGTGGGATAAGAATCACTATTGCTTGTGTTCAGTATAGATTTCATCCTGGAAAACCTCTCGGAAAATCACAAAATTAGTCGTATTTCTATTTTGATAGAATTTCTAATCAGTCAATTTCTCTATTAAAGAAAAATGAATATATTTATCCAATCCTCCTTAATGTCATTTACATTGCTTTCAATGTCTACACATTGTCCTTTAGTAATTAATACCCAACTGTTTATTCACAAAAGCTGCTGCCCCATTTTTCACAATATCCTAAAATGACTGAGGCAGTGAAAGGCAATTCTTGCGATTGTTCCCCCTTAACTTTTTAATGGAGTCCAAAATTAAGTCTCGGGGAAACAAATTCATTAACATTTAATCGCGCGCCTTTTGAGGCTTTTCCGATGCATCCCTGAAAGCTTTGGGCTCGAGTTTCCTTCACCTAATCGGTTTTAAACGCGGATTAAATTTTAACTTTCCTTTTCTTGCTTCTTGGGGAGACTCGTGTTACTGTTTTCCCTTTAAATCCTCGCTTTATTTGAGCGAAGGAATTTTCGTTTGGGACACAACGAGATCGGATTCTTCTATTTCGCTCACAATAAATGGCAACCGTATTCACCTGAAAAGGAAATCGCATCGCCTTTCGAATAAGGTGCATTTCTTGGTCCTGTGTTTTGATTTTCTACATGTCACATTAATTTCGCTCACGAATTTTCTTTTTCAGAAAGGTCTCAAAATTCCCGAAATTATAAATTAAATTCACCACATTAAATGATCGACAGAAATCATTTGAATGGCTTGTAATAGGACAGTATAGGAAAACAATCGATTGACTTTTGAGATATTTGGTAAAATACCTCTTCTCGTTGACTTGACTGCTTTGTGTTAGGTTTACATGCTACATTTCATCCAGCTAGTTGCGTTTTCGAGTTTCCGTGTTCACATGCTTACGGATAAACAGACAGACTTTCATTTGAGGGATTCAGTTCAAAATTTGACATAGAACTATGATTTTGATGGAAAGATTGTATTTGAAATGCCATCTGAATTTCTGAATCATCGTATTCACATACACACAGACATAATTTTATTTATTTTATTTTTTTCGGTTTAAACTTCGAACTCAAAATATCGAGATAGAATCTTTCGGCAATTTCGAGAAGAGGTATTGACAGTTACAATACTTTCTCTTTGTATACTTCGTATATGAGAAAGTATAAGTGAAGGTTGAATATCATTCTGTTTTACAGCGCACCTTTTTTACTTCTGGCTTTGGCAGCAGTATTATTTTCATCCTTCTTTGCCGAATGTATTTCTGTTTGTTGGATACCCTGATATGACATCGGTAGATAAAAATTCGAGGGCTGTATGTCTAAATTTTAATAAAACTGAATTCCCGCGAGAAAAAAATAGAAACGTATGTCTTTATTTGCAACTGTCAACCAATCGTATATTAGCGCTGAATACTTCAAATAATAGTAAGCATGATATTTTATCTCCAGACAAAGCAAATTTTTTAATATGTGTTTCTTCCATATCCAACAGTGATGGAAATTCGAGTTAGAACAGTTGCATTTTCAACCAGCGATACACTCGTGCCATAAAGAAAGTGCCTGACTCAGATTTATTGCCTATGAATAATTGACTGAAGTTTTGAATATAAAGTGATGGGATGTGACTTAGCATACGAAATTCAGCCTAACGACTGCCCATTAGTATCTTCATAGACGAAATTCATAAAAATGAACAGTCTCGAGGGGTCGTATATAAATATTGGCTTTCCGCAGTTTGAAGATGCACTCCAGAAAATCAAAAATGTGATGTTGGATAATTTATTAGAGAGGATTTTAATTGAAATAAAAGAAATTGGAGTAATCTGTAGCCGAAAACTATGCCATACTTCCGAAATGGGAGGACACTTTTTTAAAATTCCAAACTTAGAATAGATAAGTCCCTAAATTTCACAGCATAGATTAAATGAGTATAAAAATTTCAACGTCCATCATAGATTTAGAAGCTACGAAGTTTTGGTAATTGTTTCTACTTCATTTGGAAAATAAAATTCACATTAAGAAATCAATAAATAGTCCTTGGTACATAAGATGTCAAGTTATACATTATGATCTCAAAATAAAATCTCTTTCGGAATTTATCTAACAAAGTTCAATAAAAAATTTTGAAAAAACATCTGATATTCCCTACAACCTGCATACGATACAGCATTACTCAGCTCGAGGAAAAGACCGATATCAGTACTGGACTAAATCTTTGAACATTTTCCGTGCGTAAAACGACGAGTTGTAGATAAATTTACAATAACACAACAAACCGTATGCACGAATAACAACGATTCTGTTTAGACTTAGAAATCCACTATGAACTAAACGCGTCTTGTGTCAGACAGCTTTGGCATAAAAAGCAGTCGAAATAGCCAAATTGGAAACGAAAATCACATTAAAATTACTAAATTTCTTTACTTCAGTAGTTCCGAATTTTTTTTAAATACAATTAAATCGCTCGTCTAAGGTTAAATCAAAAACATTTTTTTTTCTTTTCGGGAAGCCAAAAATTAAACTTCATATTCCAAATTCGGTGTGGAGGTTCAAGAGATCTCTCTCACCTCAGATTTCAGTAACAACACACATCATTGCCCATTAAAAGTAATCAGAATTCTCAGTAACATATTCTTAACGTATATACGCGTTTAGGCTTTGCTAAACAATTGGAACAGAGTTTCTCGCATCGAATTCTGGAACATTTTACACAAAACACCAATTTCACGAATGTACTCATTTGCAAAATGGTTCCGCACTGTTACAGCCGTCCTTGAATTGGACGCTTTTATGGAACCGGAAACCAACTGCCATTTGACGGATTTTGCATTCACTTTTGCAAACTGAACCAAAGTCTGTTAAATTTGCTATTCAAAATTGAAACAGCTTCCATCCGTTGCACAACATGCTAGTAATAATGCTAGATTAACTTGAAAAATGCACCATTAGAACTTTTCTGACATTATATACGAAAAGAATCACAAAGACTAAAGACATTCAATTATAAACATAGCGATAAACACCAAAAATTAATGCTTGAAACAAAGAAAAACTATTTGAAATAGTTGAGGAAACAGTTACACTATGGTAAATATAAATTCTAGATCTAAATCAGATAAGGAATAACCTAACCCGGTAAATGCGCCAATTGAAAATATCTAGTTGTATCCCGACTGCATGACTGCGTCCAATTAGAAAGTGATACAGTGGTAGAAGAAAATAGTGTAGCTTGTAGAACAAGTATATATGTTTTAAGCAAAAAAGGATTCTAATTCTGCCGAGGGAAGATGGAAACGGAGCTCTTTCCAGCAATCAAAAACGATTTTATGAAATATGCTGATTTAAAACGTTATTTTATTTAAATCTGAGAAATAACTGCATTGAATCAGTTTTTATCGTTATTTTATGCTTTATTTGCTTACTTTATTTTTTAACTTCGAAGAAAGAGACAAAAATCGAAGAAAATATGACAAAACGAAGTAGATAGAATAAAGAGTAATTTTAAGGAATTCGATTGTAGTAGCAGCATATAGAGGTATTAATCAAATGTACTTCTATTTACATATTATTATGCACCCCAAATTAAATTTAGTGGACGATAAAATTAGCATTTTTTAGTTTTTGCAAGATACCCTGATTCTCATCTTAATCATAAAACGTAACAGGAGAATAAAAGATTAAAATTTGTTTTAATGTACATTAATGGTTATTTAAAATTTCATACAAGAGAATGTCTCTGAAATAGCGTAGAGAAAGCAAAACTTGAATAATAAATTAGTAGAAAATATGTCTTTACACTGGTTTTTAAATTATTCAGTCGCATGTTTGCATTCGTTATGGAAGTACAGTTCGTTTAATCATTATTATTTCAATAATTTATTAGGAAATGTGTACTTTTCATTAGAGCCTTATAAAATTTTCATCGATTGTCACATTATTCCGATTGAAGTAATTTTTGCTTATTACTGTCTTCGACTTTTTTCCGTCCTTGTTCTATTTATAAATCATGTCAATATATAATGTCATATCTTTATATTTTATTTTCGGAACTGCAAAAATCTCCGACATATATTTATCAGAAATAAATACTTTCATTTCTAAACATTTCAAGTAATGTTATTTTAATTCCTATACATTGTGATTAGACAATGTAAAATACAAAGTTGAAATAAATTTCAGTACGTTCGTAGAAAATAGTAATGGAGTACGTACGTAATTATACCTAGAAATAGTAATGCAGTTCTATATATTACGTAGGACATTAAGAAGGATCGAATCCAGATCAGTGAAGCTTCTTAGAGCTCCATGTAATTATAAAACTATAGTTTTAATTACGTGTTAGTTTTATTGAATAGAATATCCATTATTTTTGTTTAAAATTAAATTCTTTTCAAACATATAAATTATATTTAAATACATGAGGATAGCTAACATTCGAGGCTATTAACGTGAACATAATGATATACACTGCCGCTTTAACCGTATTCCCATTTGTATGGCACTGACTATGCTTTCGCGATATTATCGCTTTTATGTCACTAACTATACTTGGCTACCTCGCCAACTCCCGCGATTTTCGTTTAATCAAGAGGTGAAATAAATAATATTTATCTTCTTAGCTAATCTTCTAATCTAATACTATATCCCAAATGAGAACTGAGCAGATTAGTCTGCATCTCCTTACTACCAAGTACCAAAAAGCAACTAAATCTGGAACGTGGAAGTGTTATGGAGTTCCAAAATGATTTATTGCAATAGTCCCTTTATAATCCGGCACTTCGCCAATCCGGCCCCTCCAGTAGTCCAGCGTTTTCAGAAGATCGAATAGAAAATATGAAAGGAAAACAAGTCATGCCGAAGTCATTATGTTACTGCTCAGATTTTGTAATATTTATTATATATAGTATAATTTTCTATATAATTTTGTGCAATAAATATATTGTTTTGCTATTTACCCTTTGAGGACGGATACTAGTAGCTGGCGTACATGTGTTACAGTCGTTCTCAAAAATTATAAGGCGTTTTTTAATGAACCTCCACTTATCCGGCATTTTCGTTAACCCGGCTGTCTTCTGGTCTGATATCTGCCGGATTACTGTGGGACTAATGTGCTACATAATTTTAAAATTAATTAAGTCGCTATGCACGAGTTATGCTTCGCGAACTCAAACGCTTTTTAAAGTTCTGTGCGGTAGTATAGTATTTATTTATTTACCTACGGAGACTATCCAGACAATGCAAGGTACTCATTGGGACGACGGAGAATTTGAATTCATAAATGGAATTATAAATCAATTACAAATACAAACATTAAATTACATAATTACTTTATCAAACAATATGCGAAAAAGTAACATTATAAAGCTCTAAACAAATTAAGAGAGAAAGTAAACGTCTAAGAACTAATTATTGATCCGTATAACATTACCAAATAAAAATACACATATATAAATAAACAATTAAGTTGCAAGACACATTACAACACTTGACCATTCAATATGAAGCATATACAATTTCAAGGTCTTTAAAAAAATTGAAATTCCCCAAAATGTCAAAAAAAAACCCGAAGATATTCTTTTTCGAAAGAACTTCTTTAATCAAAAATCTCGCTTCAAATGCACCGGAAAATCCTAAACATTTTTAGCACTATGCTGAAAGCTGAAGTTATACTGAAAAGAAAAGAGTTGAATCAGCATCTCATCTAGTTGCTTAATGGCGGAAACATAAAAAAAATCTTATCGGAGACTTTTTTATATTAAGAAGAAATTGAGATATCTCTTTATTGAAAACTAATTAATATTTTTACGTATAACGATTGAACATGCCATTTTGATTATTAGAGGTGCCATGCAAAATATTGTTTCATTTTACTTCTTAGTCAATACCACAACAAGTACAAAATATGAAAAAAAATACATAAATTTCGCTAACATTTTCTCTTACTTGCATTAACATATTTGAATTTGATGATACAGAAAAGAAAAATTATTTATTCGTAACGAGATAAAAAAAAAAAAGAAGAAAACACTGACATTAATTCGTGACAGAGTTAAATTTTTCTTTCAGGTGAAGCTTGTAAAATCATCGTTGACGAGTGACTTTAAATAATCTGAAACAAAAACAATCAAAAAGGAAGGGGAAGCATCCTCATGTTTTATTAATATCAACAACCAACTTATGGCCGCACCATTTAATGAAAAATCTTCCCAAGATACCACGGAGACATGTATCAAGTAATCTACCACCACAATACATCCAGCGTTTCCTTTTTATAAAGCAATATAGTTCCTTCAATTTAAGGCCGAAAAAAAACGAGTTCCTTCTATATTAATTAAAAATTCATTCATTTATGCTGCGACGCATCCGTTTAATATTGTAGTCTGCATATTCGGGGAAGAAAACTTGTTACAAAACTGAACCTTCATTACTCACGGCCTCAAAACGTGAATGATTAATTGCCGGCACTTGCTGCATCGAAGACACGTGAGGTGCCTTTTCTTTTTTCCGACTTGGAGGAACTTTTAAATCCCTTTCTTCTGGGCGGAAGTGCCTCTTGGGAAATTAGCTTATGTGCCTGCTTCCGGTCTCTGCCGTAAGCCCTTGTGCCAGGTATGTTCCATCACTCACTCACTCCAGGATTTGCAACGAATTCATTACAGGTTCATAAAATGCTTGCCCGTTTTTATTCAGTGATATGAAAGGGAAGTTCTGGGTTCGGATTTATCGTCAATATTAAGGGTTCATTTTTTTGGCTAAACAAAGCGTCTACGACAATATTTTGAGCTCTTTAGAAATTGTTCCTGTACATGATATTTCGTTTGCATTGATATGAACAAAAAGTGCTGATTTTGATTTATATGAATATTGATGGTTCATTTTCACCAATAAAGAGCTCATTCCTTTTCTTTTGGGCTTAAGTACTTCTTCAGAAATTAGTGTGCGTGCCAACTTTTGGTCTCTGTCGCATGACTTCGTGTCAGAATCCCATCATTCACTCTATGTTTTAGTTTGATTGACGTACTCTTTTGAAACAACGTAGATTCTATTTTGGGACAGATTTCGCAAATTTGAACCGCGATGTCAGCTGATGAGGTCTACACTAGAACCGATACCCTCATCTCCAAACTTCCATGATGCGTCTCTAGCAAGAAAGCACTCGACTGGTGGATTTCCCTGCGCTCCATGCATGGCGATCTTCGGTGAAATCTGGCTACAAACCCGTCACTATCCATTTCCGAAGCAGAGATTTTGCTACCAAGCCACGGTACCCCCTATTCACTCAAGGATTTGCTACGAGTTAATTTTGGTTTTCCTACTTTTGTTGGGTGCTATGAGCGAGAAGTTTTGAGTTGAGATTTATGAGAATATTTAGGGCTTATTTTCGTCAGCAGTAGAACTGTGTTGGCATTACGAACTGGGTAGGTTTTGTCGGCGCGGGCAAATAAATAAATATGTTTGAAACTATAGAGTTCCGATAATTAAACACGATTGAAAACTACGCCATAAAATCGTCTTTTCATTGTTGTTTATAACTGAACATTATATCATGCATGCCTGTTTTCGTTTAAATGAATAAGTAAATATAAAGAAATTAGAAACTTAAGCCTCCTTCCGATTGGTAAATTTTGAAACTTCAATAAATTTTCTTAAAAAACTTCTGATTATATTTATTATGGTTTTTTTGTGAAAGTAATATTTCTGTGTTTTGGATCAAGATTATCCTGTGTATTAACCCTTAACGGCCAAGAGCTTTTTTTGTAGTTTAGTTTAGTTTTAGTTATATTAACGTCCCGTTTTGAGCAACACGAGGGCTATTTTAGGACGGACCTCGTAATTTTGAACCTCGGTCAGATGACGAGGACGACACCTGGAGCTTTTTTAGTAATACTCACCCATAAGACGACGGAAAATTAGGTGAAATTCTTAAATGTTTATAAGGATGAAAACTTAAACTAAACGTTTAAACTGGTTGATTATATATAAATTCAATATATTTAGTTGATTTCTAATTTTTAAATGAAATTAATTTTTATAATTTTTGAAAGTATGATATGATCAACAAACCAATGATGCAATAAGTTGCAACATTTGATAAAGAAAACTACAGCGATGATAAATAAATGAAATTAAAACAAAATTCTTTTCATGTCCCCGTAGCAGGGTCTCTCGTTTTCTATGGCATAAGTGCTATGTCCCCGTAGCGGGACCTTTCGTTTTCTATGGCATAAATGTTATGTCCCCGTATTGGGGCCTTTCGACCGCTAAGGGTTAAAATTGAACTGCACAATATGACACTTTATTAACAAATTATCGAAGAAAAGTCTATAAAAATTATTACAAAGCTTAACAAAAACTGTGGGTTGTGGAAACACATTGCAGAGCAATAATAAATATTTCTGCACTTTGGTCCTTATATCATATTGCTTTTAATGTCTTTATTAGACATTAGCTTGCGAAAAACGCAGGATTCAGCAGGAAATGGACTTGCTTCTCCTACCCGCCGAAATCGCGGGATAATCAGTTGGAAGGTTGAGGCATTTAATTTTAATGCAATTTTAATACATATTATTAATCTCCGGTGCAGCTTAACCCACTTGAAGATGTTGGGTCAGAAAAATAAAATCAAATTAAAAGCCCTTTGAACTTTAATTTCGTAAGAAAACTATTGGGAAATGATTATTTTACTTATATAGATCCCTGTATGAGCCCTAATTTTGAATCTTGTCTCTTCTTCAAAGAATTCTCCTTTTGATTCAACCTAATCACCATTAATTCGAAGTATTTTTATCTTGCCTTCACTGGTCCGAAAAATAAAAATGCTGGTTTTTGTGTACTGCATCGATTCGTTTGTATATTGACAAAAGAATGTGTTTACTCAATCAGCGTGTTTAGATTCAAGGATCATTTAGTGCGTCACAAAACGCGACCTGTTTGGAAGCTCTGTCTCAACTGCTTTGGTTCCCACAATCGATGTGCCTGAGGAGACGAGAGCTCATCCAATTCTTATATTACTGATTGTTCTTTAACGAATGCATTTCGCTATTTCTCAAAACATTGATATTTTAACACGTTGACTGTATTTTGAAGAAATCTGTCACCGTTTGTCTCGTGATTTGCATTCAACGTGGTAGAGAAAGAAAGCATGATTGCGTGTTTAGATTAGGCATGCCAGTATTCGTGATCATGAGGTATCATAGTCTTTTTGTGCCAATCTTTGCAATTGTAAAGATTTCTATATGTGTACTGTCATTTTTCGTCAATTTTTTTTTACTCCGAAAAAAATGTCATTATTATTAAACCGCCATTTATCAGAATTTAAAGAATGTGTAGACTTCCAGTGGATTAATAATATTAAAATTAATACTAAAAGTCAGTAAAATGTAAAATTGGCTTTAATTTTTGATTTTGGCAAGAAAATTTTGACACCTTTATTTTCTCTTTCGAAAAAAAAAAAAATAGGATTTATGTCTGCCTATAAGCACGAGAATTCAAAAACAGAAAGAGCTAAACGAATGAAATTTGGTGTGTGGTCTTGCCACCAAAACTATATATTGTACGTTCTCGGATTCCAAAACCATCCCCGCTTTTGCGCATGCGCCAGGCGGAGTTATTTTCCCCAAAATAGGGGGAAAGTGAAAAATGGAGGGGGAATTGTTTATATTTTACTTAGCTTGACCTAAAAAAGAACTCCGGAAATGCGCTCATCTTACTCATTGCCAGTCGCCCCTTTCCGGAGTAAAATCGTCCAAAAGTGTTTGAAACGGGATATTGAAACGATCAGTATATGTGTCAAATTTTGGACGAAATCTGTCAACTGAAAGATTGTCTGTCAGTGTGCATGTGAACGCGGTAACACAAAAACGCAACAGGATATATGAACGTATTTTCGTTTGCAACGCTTATATCAAAATTGGAAATCTGTCCGAAATTGCACGCTCCATTCTATTCACTATACAAGCCGCGGTGGCCTAGTGGTAAGATCTCGGCTTCGGAGCCGGAGGGTTCCAGGTTCCAAACGCGATTCCACTGAAGATACTCCCGGGTATGGGCATGTTGCACGCTAAATCATGCGCAGTGGTATGGTGCGGAAGCTTGGAGAGGGGGTTCCAGATCAGGCGCCGTCCTCGTCATATGACCGCGGTTCAAAATTACGAGGTCCGTCCCAAAATAGCCCATCGCGCTGCATCAGAAACGTGACGTTAATATAACTCAACTAAACATTCACTATGTGACTAAGCTAAACACAAAAAGCGCCATACAGTGAACGTATACGAGGAAGTGGAGGGGAGAATAAACTTTGTGACTTGCTCTTATAATCTAGAATTATTTTACATGATTTATATTAATTATCTATCCATATATTAAAGGAAGTAAAGGCAGAATGGCTTAAGATAAATCGAACTAGATATGGAAGAAGAGAAACCGAAAGGTGTTAGTGTATTCGATGCACACACACAAAAAAATAATAGCATTACTGTAAAGGCGGAGGAGACCACGTAAATAGGCTTTACTTTTTCATTTATTTGTTTAATTTCGGCCTGCATGCGTTCATCACTTGCTGTAGAATACATGACAGAAAGGAAGGTCGCAATATTATTTATTTTCAGTAATGTTTGTCATACAGATTTAAAATACACTTGTGATTGTAGCATTTTTGTGATCACTTCATGCAACTGACCAGTGACTGTTGTCCTTTGTTAGATTGTCTTCTCCCTACTGATTGTACTTAAGATTTCATCTCAATCCTCTTAGTTTCTATTTGAAGCAAGTACGTGCCGGGTGGGTTCCATCTTGAATGAAATACTACACTTCCCCCTCTATTACAGTGCTTCCTCATCTTCTGAACACAAATCGCAGAATACAAAAGCAGCAGCGAGTTCTTTATAATGATGTAGATAGAAAAGGGGGAAAAGGAGAAAGATGTAGTATGTTTTTTATGAGTGTAATGCTGCCTAATTAGTGCAGCAAGGATTGCGTTTAACAGTCCTCCGTCGGAAAGTCCCTCATAATCCCTTCCGTTGTTTTCGGGAGGTAATCTTTTCGTTACAGAAAATCCCCTTTTCTTTTTGCTCTTCTCCTATGATGTAATCCTGCGCCCCCCTTCGTAACAAGCGGGGGGCTTGCGTTGCCAAAAGCGAAATGTTTGAGATTTAAAGCGCGTGTCTCCTATTACCGACTCGGAAGACGCAGGCAGCCAAGAAGGAGGAAATTTTTGTTTTTTCTTCTTTTTCTCGTTTTGGCGCCGTTTTAAATTTGAGGTGATTTTTGGAAAACTACTTTAAAAATGGATAACATTTTGTTCCTCCTGCTCCTCTTTAGCGGAAAGAGAAAATGGAGATGTTTTAAATTCTCGTCTCTTTTATCTGACTGATGAATCAGGTTCGGAAATGGGGTTTTTCATTTTGTCTTTTGTAGAATTAAGGTAGGAAATTTTTAGATTAAGGTGAAAGTTCGGTCGCTTTTGTCTGGTTCTTAATTTGCAATTGTGCTAATATGTTTTCCCCCTAAATTTTAACTTACAGCAATATTGCTCTTCTAACAACACGATCGTGTGGTTCGTTTCAATCGCTTCAGGAAATTTTGAGCTATATTTTATTCGATATTCTCCAATTATGATGGGTCACCCAAAAACACATACACGCTTTGAATAACTATTACATGAATAATTAACCCTTTCGCTACCAACGTCATACGTCCTGATTTTTTTACCTGACCCCGGTATCACAATATGTGACGTGTTCTTTAATGATTGTACCAAATCGTGTCGCACACAGATGGTTTATGTTAATCTAAAAGAATAAAATTTGATTCTAATTTTCAGACACACAATTGTTCCCTAAAAAAATAGCAAAAGGAATTAGATTCTGTGCGTGTTCCACCAATTAACGACACACAGCTACTGTATAGTCTTGTGAAATTTGTAAAGCAGCTATAGGATTTAGGGTTATGTGTAAATATAAATAACATGTTTTTGACTTTGAATAAGGTTTTTATTATATTCTTCTTTTACAAATTAATTCATTTCCTAGACGTCATATTTAAATAATAAAACGTCTGGTCTGTGGTGGCGTATTTCCTCCCGAGGTCCTGGTAGCGAAGGGGTTAATATCATACTTCAGTGTTTCAGAGCTCAAAGTAATATATACAAATATAAAATATTGCGAATCGTAGTGAAAATATTTAAAGATATCGTCTCAAGTTAACATATTTAACTAAAATTTAACAAATGAATTATGTTAATTTAAAAGTTTTCATTTGTCTCCAGTTAATGTGTCCTGTCTTTGTTTAATGTCATGTATGCATGGAATAAATCCTTTTTATCCGTGTTTTTAAAAGTGTGTAATTACTATAACTTTCACTTTCTCCTCTTGGTCGGTTGTTCCCGATGGGCTCCGCGAACCGCTTGAAATTGCCAAATCGGGAATTTCTAATGTTTCTATCGTATTCCTAATGACGGGCATTCCTCTTTTCGAAGTTATAAGAGTCCAGTAGCTCTCAATACCTTTTCATGCCTTTAATACCATACCTTTCATACGTTTAATATTATACCTTTCATACCTTTAACACCATACCTTTCATACCATACCTTTCATATCTTTAATACCATACCTTTCACACCTTTAATACCATGCCTTTCATACCCATAATAAAATGCCTTTTTAATTTTAAACATTATGATAAGAGTGATATCAAAAACTTTTAATGTTTTTCAATGATTTATAGAACGATTGCTAATCCTCTTCAAAAATTATCGGGACCAAACTTATTACATAAACATGCAATTCGAGCTGAATTTTTTCCTGTTCGATTAGGAATTGTGGCTGTAAAATTTTAAGAGGCTCTGCTCTCTGAAGTAATAGTAGTATCTGAAATTAGTTTGTTTCTATTTAGTTGCTTGTGTATCATCTTGCCATGTTCACATATTTCTAGAAATTTATATTGTGTAAATTATCTCATAAATAGGGTTTTATATAGCTATTTTTACACTATATTTATTAAATTTCTTCCAATGTGAAATGAAAATATTTTTATTAATTTCAAAACTGGTAGGAAATTTGCAATCAATGTATAACTTTTCAAAAGCGGGCATAATTTTAAAACTTTGAAAAATCCCATCATTTATATAAGGCGATTTTTAATATTTAATATCAATGTTTTTAAAAAACTTGATGCATCGACCTTCAACCAACACTTCCTTCTTTTTGTTGATCAAATCTTTTGTAGTCGGTTTCTCAAGTACTTCTATTTGTTTCTTTCATTTTAAGGTCCTTTAATTGAACTGAGCTCAACCATTAGAATACTTGAACTGTGACTGAAAACACCAAAATTATATCTGAATATCTGCGACTAGATAAAAATCATTAATTTTTTCCCCTCTCTGTAATTTGAAATAGTTTTTCTTTTTCTTGTTGCCCTAACCAAAAATGAGTCTGGGTCGAGACCATCTATCATTTGGGGTCTATTGTTTTTAATTACCGACTGACATCGGGGTTGGTGAGTGTGCAGGAATCTTCTCTATTGATGAGGTAGAGAGATCGGATAATTTGGGGTTTGCGGCCTGTTTTTAATCGGCGAGTGTGAAAGCGAGCTCGTTTTGATGAATGGTCGATAAGTGCCAATTAAAGGCTGAGTTCTGTGAAAAAGGGCAAGGAACAGGTAAAATCTTGGAACGTGATCTCGAAGCTCGATTCTTCATTTTCGATCTAGTTTGTTCGGAGTTTATGGTGCAAGGGCGATTATTTAACTATTCTGCGCCAAACGTAAGTCAACAAATTCTAGAAAGATGCTATAAATCCGGACTTTTCAACATTTCACGATTCCATTTCCTCCTGCAAAGCTTTAAGGCGAGCCCGTACAAAGTGAATAAATAAGAAAATGAAATATTAATTGTAACTGAAAGGAGATTCAATTAAATTATTTGAAAATTTTAACGAAATATTTTTAAGTCAATATTAGGTTTATGTAAATAATGATATAAAGTGGCAACAGTTAATTTATAATATCTAAGATTAAGGATTGACAACATTATGTTATAGAGAATTTGTAAACATCTGATAATAAATGTTTTGGTTAATATTTTATTCTATTTATTTATATTAAGTACATCTCACAAATCGACGAGATGTATATCAAACATGGTGCCAGCAATTTAATTTTAAAGAAATCTCTTTGACTTAACTATTTTTGTCTTCACCCCCCCTTGGAGTTTAAGGATGCCCTCCTATAAAGTAACACCGGTAGAAAGAGTAGTAAAACTTAAGGTTAAAATTTAAAATTCTGAAATTTCTTGTTGTGAAAGAATGAAACTGAACATGGTATAAATTTATAAGTAAAATCCTTATGTGTAAAAAAAAGTGTCCAAAAGTGATCATGAAGGCGGTTGGCCAATTTTTAATGTTTGGTGTTGTGAAATGCATTTAAAAATGCGCTAATGCTGGATTTTAAAGAGTAGGCATTCATTTGGAATTCATTTAACTGACATGACACAGTTACTATTCAAGCAAGTATTATGTGGTTCCCAGAGAAGTTCATCATCAAGTTTCTCTGAAAAATGTCTAAATTTTGTCGTAACTATTTTCAGATCAGAATTCAAACCGTACTTTTTAATGGAAATCCAGAAAAAAGAATATTTTACGGAAAACCTGTGTATAAACGCTACTCTTTGAATTTTCTTTTTCTTGCCATAAAATTTGTTTGAAACAAATGTTATTTACTCTTTCAAGATTGATTTTCTTACACGTTTTGAAGTAACAGGGCAGAGGAGTCAGTTTTACGGTGTTCCACTGATTCAGTGAAAACCATGCACCACTACATCAGAATTCTGAATTTAAATATAACTTTTATGTTTAGAAATGAAAGAGGAATTTTTACTATGAGGTACAGTTCTTCGTAAGGAGATTTTTGTTCAAATGTTAAAAATTGCTCAATAAATACAAAAGTAAAGGTTTATAATTAGTGAAAGAAAAGGGTCCGCGCCAAGATGACATAATGAAAGAGTTCTTTATTTGAGGAAGAAGTATATGGACAAATGGTTATAAATAGAAGTTAGCGTAAATGATATAAAGCAACATAAATATATTTTCCTGAATTTGATGTTATACTCAATTTTTACTTTCTCGTATACGAAATATACAAAGAGAAAATATTGTAATCGTCAAAAAATTCGAACTCGAAATTTTGACGAATCTCCACGTTTTAGACCTCCCTGAGTTCGAAAAGCACAATTTTGGAATTATGTGTGTCTGTGAACACGATAACTCGAAAAATATTCTAGATATAGGGATGAAATTTGGTATGTGATCTTCACACATAATTTGTAGGCTTTTATCGAATTTTGGACAAAATCCGTCTACGGGAAGTCTGTCTGTCTGTTCGCGTTCATGTGAACATTATCTCAAAAACTTGAATGGCTAGATGGATAAAATTTGGTACAAAGTTTTATCATCATGAATGTAGGTCTGTATCAAATTTTGGACCATATCCGTTGAAGGGTTGATTGTGTGTCGGTCTGTATAATCGCATATTTTTAATCGCAATAACTTCTTAACAAAATGACTTAGATAAATGAAATTTGGTATGTGGCCTTTTTACCTAAATTATAGATTTGTGTCCAATTTTTGTGTCAATCAGGCAAAAAAAAGTTGTTCAAATTGCAAAATTATTTTTTCTAATCCGATTCTCCATGCGCATGCGTACTGGTAGCAATCTCTGTACACGCAGAAGCAGCTATTGAGAGAATTACGTCACTTTGTTTTTGAACCGGCAAGAGTGGAACCTAGCAGTGAGCGATAGATGCGTTTTAATCTGTACGCATCTCTTTAAATTTGATTCTTTACCTAAATATTTTACAGTCACTATAATCTACAATGAAAAACTTTCTGATAGTTATTGGATTCTGGGTTAGAGTAGGTTCGAATTTTTTTATCCACGAGAGGGGACAGGAAACAGCACCTTTTTGGGGAAGTATACGAGAAAGTTTAGGGGAGACCGTTCTCGCTGGTTTGTTTCTAAATCAACGGCGTGCAAATGAAGCGTGCGACGTGTATTATATGAGCATGAATTAGTTGCATTACAGAAAGTTAAATACGCAAGATAGACGGTAGCAAGATGTTATTTATTTAATGTTTTTTCAGTTTTGTGTTTGCAGCAATAAAGTGTTCAGCATCTATTCTAATATAAAAACATTCTATATAAGTACAGCCTTATATTTCTTATAAAAATTCCCTTTTTTTCATCTTAAGTAGAATTCTTCCTTTCAAGTTAGTTGCAGGTCTCCATGCAACAAATTGACATTTGATTCAAGAAAATAAACTGAAAAATATCTCGTTTTCAGTCGCCAGGGAAAGTAAAGAAAAACAAAAATGAAGCAAAAAAGAGAATGTATCATGCGATTTCAATTTCTCGAATAATATTTAGAATTTCATTGTTCTATTTGCACTCATTTTCTGAACTGGTTTTAAAATTCTCTTGAAACGAGAATTTCTACAGTTGGCTCTAAGTGACTTTTATTTACTCAGTGCAGTTTAAGAAGCTTTTATCCGGCGATAAATCTTAAAATATTAAATGATTCATTTGTTAATATTTACAACTGAGATTTCACGCTTGTTTGCTTAGCCATCTCCCATTTCTGTCCTTGTAATTAAATTCATATTTCACTTACCGTAAATATACGAATCGGTTCATTTAGAGTCTTTTATTTGAGTTTCTTCGTCGCACATTAAATGAGCATTCTGTTTAAATTGTCTCGCGATGGAAAAAAAGGAATTTCTCGACTTCAATATTATTACATGAGTCATATTTCAGTGCTTTATAAATATTTTACAAGCAACTTTTATTTTCTGAATTATTAAATCATGGCGTGTTGTCTAAGTATGGCTGTTGAATGAATTGGCGCGTGTTTTTGCACTTTTTCATTTCACTTTTAACCTTAAACTGAAGTGGTTATGGAAAAGAGAATCAACTCCAAAATATAAATGCTTCAAATCGTAAATGAAATAATATTAATATTAGTAAATGAATATATATTCAATTATTAATATAACAAAATTGATAATTGAATTTTAATCATTAATGGGCAACATATTAGAGTTTTTTCAGTTTTGGATAGTGAATTAAAAGGAATTAGATGTAATGAATATAGTGAAAGTGATTGGGATTTTTACCGTCAAACTCCAAGAAAAATTCAACATCTTATCATAACAACTTTATAATAAAAATTCTCTTCTTTCGTGGTCCAACTACAAAAGTAAAAAAAAAATGTTTGAACATACTCTATTGAAAAAAATCCCATAAATGATTTCATTTGCCGCCATGCCATAATTTTTTTAAAACGCAGTCTCATATCGATGAAGATATTTGTGTTTCTTAGTTCCAAATATCCACCAATTTATTGGATAATTTTGGAGGGACTCTGTATAGACGTTTCTTGAAATCAATTAGTTTTTATCCATTTTAAGAAGCATTTCATTCCCTTAGAATGAATTTTATTGTCATCGTGGATAGGAAGCTGTTTCGTCGCGTGATACTTTTCCTTTTAGCATTTATTAAACCTTAATAATGTTCTTTCAACGTGTCAAGGAATTGTAGAAAAGATTTTAAGTAGATAATGGAGATAACTGAAGATGTCTTCTATGCACAGGTATTAAATTGATCAGACCTGTGATAGGCAGGATAAAGTACGTATTTCAATTATAAGTATCAATAATAAGTGCTTCGTCCATTCACCCAGATGGTTTGAAGATAAGTGTAAAGATTTCTTTATTTTTTGTTTTTTATACTGGAATGTAGTCAAATTGTCTGATAACTAGTGATATTTGCGTAGCAAGGGCAAATGGCCCCTGGAGTCGTTTTTTACCCTCTTGTCTTGTTTGGCGTTATAAAGGGAAATAAAAGTACTACTATTTTCGAGGTGTCCTCTTAGGCTGGCGCCCAGAAAGTATATTTATGTGCTCTCTGATCCCATGATACTAGTTATTTTATATTAAATATTGGGTCGATATATCTAAGAACGAAGTCCACATTTTATCTGGCGTATAAAAATGTATGTCGGACATGTATAAACATAAGTTAACATACGCAAAAATTCACTTTTCCCCCACATTGTTCTATCCAACCCTCTTTACTGTCTTCTGATGGGAGAATTTTATCCATCCCCGTCAACATATGAGTTTCAAATTTGGTTCGTAGAAAAGGAGGGTGGCCTATTTTGATAACTCTCTTGGGAAGTTGGGTACAGGGAGATGTCCTAATACTGAATTCCGCGTCCTCTGCTGTTCCGAGTCTTAATTCTTGAGATATTACCTTAGATGTGCCTATGGGTAAGGCATTGTTGAGTTCTTTGATTTTGTACTGCGCGTATAATTAACTGGTCGGGTCTCTCACTACTTAGATGACCCCCATGGATTTTATTCCAGCCTTTTTTGACAATGGTGTTCTTTGCCAGCTATGTTTGTATCCCTTAGGCAATAGATCTTTGGGTTTTTGTATTAACATTGTGAGATTGTGCCAGCGAATCTTAATTCCATCAAACAGCATTGTTTTGGACTGTGAATCTAAATGGACGATATAAATAGTTCTACATCTCAATGCAACATTTTTAAATTTCAGTAAACTGTTCTAATATTAGATGTAGGAATACTATGTTCGAGAACAGTTTTCCATTTTCTGCAAATGTATCCTCTTCATGGGCAATTATGTCAAATCAACTATCTGATTTATATCAATGTGAAACACAAAGCAGTCTGAAAATATATGCATAATTTTCTGCCTCATTAGGCATGAACAACAGTATTTTTCTGTTACATTTGCAAGCTCATCGTTTAAATTCATTTTGCTCCAAAAGGATTATTGTTTGTACTAATGTAAGTCATCAAGTATGTGTTGGTAATAAATTGTGCTGCCAACATTCTTGCCAAATTTTAGGACATCCAATTCTTTTGATTGCAGTACATCAGCTAAGTTATAAAGAGTGTTCGTCTACGAGCGTTCTTTCACAGCTGTAGAAAAACTTTGAGATGCTCTATAACACTACTGTTGAGCTGTTGGAAAGATAAAATGCCAGTCTTTTCTCCTGGATCTTTCCCTTTTCGTGCCAAAGACATGACAAAGCACTCAGAGGGTTTCTCCTAATTAAGCCATTTACCTCTCTTGTCAGGACTTCCTTTTGATCAAGGCAGGAAACTTTATTGTAACGCTAAAAGTCTTAGTTTTGCGGGATACAGACTGGAAATTTTGGCCGCTACACTCGTCTACTACTTTTGCCTTTTTCGTGGAAAAATCATTTCCGCCACTTACTTGGCTGCTTACCATAATGCTTCTTTAAGAACAGACTCCGTTCAAGTTTTTCATTTCGGAAATCTTTCTTCTTGGAACCGCAGATGCATGTAAACAAATGCAAATTGTCCCTGAATTAATATTCACTAATGGAAATAATTAAAAATACTACTGTGAGGTTTATTAATTTTGAGAAAGGAAAAGAGGCATATACTTTTGAGTTTAGACGGATTGTATAGCAACGGATTCGGAAACCCTCCGCGCTTTTGCGCATGCGTCGGGCGGAGTTATTTTCATCAAAATAGGGGAAAGTGAAAAATGGAAGGGTGATGTTTACATTTTACTGAACGTGATCTAACAAAGAACTCCGGAAATGCGCTCATTGTCTGACACCCCTTTCCAGTGTAAAATCGTCCAAAACTGGCAGTCTCAGAATCCGTTGCTCAACAGTATCTTCAGTTAATTAAATAAAAATTTCTTATTAGAACCTCATAAAATGGAAATTCTTTTCTTCCTGCGATTTGTGATATTTTAACAAAATTTTTTTTTTTGAATTTGAACTCGAAATAGTCAAAGGCTAAGCTCTCTGCTAATAAATTGCTAATATATAAGTGATAAATTATTTTTTGAGCTAACGCGACAGTAGAATTTGTTTTCTTGAACCAGTCGTAAATTGATGTTTGTGATCTGTTTTGATCTTCCGTCAAAATAAATTAATCCGATTCTCGGAAATCTTTGCATGTTCTATCAAAGAAAACCATGAAACTGTCATGCGCATTCTCAATAAATATTATTGTAATTTGTAAACTCTCTTTTTCGTCTGTACTCTGCTGAGAGAAGAGGTAAGAACCCGGAATATATCTAATAAAGTATCTTCAACGATGTTAATTCAAGAATCGTCTCTACCTCTTCGTTATTTTGTATTTATAACGGATATCGAAATCATTCTTGGGATAAATAAGCAATAATTATAGTGTAATATTAAATCGTATGCCAATATTCTTTTATGGAAGATGAAATCATTCTTTCCTATTGAAGTGAAGGAAAGAAAAACTGTTTAAAATTACTTTTCTTATGTAGTAATGAATAAAACAAATCCCTTACAAAATTAGCTGCTTATAAAATTTTGTATTCCCACTATATTGTTACAAAAATCGTTCTATGGGTGTATGGTGTAAACAGTCCAATACGCAGGATAATGGAGAATGAAGGTTTATTCACAAATATGCAGGAAACACGAAGCACAGGTAACAGGAAATAACAGATCTTGCACAGATTGGCAACGTAAACAGACAACAATTCACAGGTAATAACAGTTCAGTACTTCGAGATTTAGCAACACAAACAGTCAGCAAATCACTAATAACGTCAATAACAACACTTTCAATAGCGCTCAGCTCACCAGTTTTCTAGCTCGCACTGCAGACGAAACTCCAAAGTCGATCAACACTCCACACTCTGATCCAAGCGCGGCCCTTAAATACTGTCCCCGACAAGCCGTGACGTCACATCTAGTTTTCTCGTACATTCAAGCGTATTTTCTTTCCTAATAGAGATATCGAGAAAGGGGTCGCTTTTTCTGGCGTCGTCGCCAAGGGCAGGGGTCAAGGCCCGGCCATCCCATACTTACCCCTGTAAAACTCTCTTCCCAAACATAAGACTCGTCAGGCAGGAAAGCGACATTACAGTTTTGCAACAATATGAATGTAGTATTTTACCGCTTAAGGACCGAGTTATTTTGTAACCTACGGTATTTAGGACGAATTACCTCGGGATAAAGCCTTAAGCGGTTAAACTGGTTGCGTAATTATTATATAAAAAATGTTTCCGAAACAATGAACATTTACGAAAATGTAGATCGACTGACACAATAACTAATACTAAGATCGATTTCATCGCTGAGTATTCAATTGCATGAAGCTCCATGCAACCATTTATCGGAAAAAAACATTTTAACAATCTTATTGCTTTGCTCAGTTACCCACCAACTGAGCTTTCTCATTTTGCACTAATGTGCTTATCCGTAGCATAAGAATGAATCTTGCCATAAGTTGCAGGTTATGATGCACGATTACTATAAATTCAAAGTACACGCAGAGCTTTTACTTGTCTGTTTGGTATCCTGATTGATCTCGAGCTTTTCGAAACGGAAGGAACGTTCGAACATCAATAAATTTTTGATTCATCTAACAACACGTAGACCTTGGAAGATATGCTTCTAGGTAGAAATTTTTCTTTCCAACCTTCACAAATTCTCGAATTTCCATTCCGTGTCCCCGGTTCTGTTCCATTTCTTTTACAGATTCCTTGCACACTGAGCAAAAAAACAGTCATTTCTGTATTTCGAAACTGCGTGCATATTTTCTCGCAGATTTCTTTGAATCGGGAACTACCCACAAACCTAACACCAAGCACTTGTTATATATGTATGTGATGGGAGGGAGGGTAAATCCCTTTCCCTCCCCCTATCGATTCCTTCAAACGGCTTTTTAAGCAGTCCAAAGTGAAAGAACGATATTTCTTCCTTTTCCGGCGTGTCACGTTGCCAACGGTTCGGCTGTAATAACCGGAGCAAAAACAAACACTCCGGAGCTAGCGATCGAGCCCCGGAGCGAGAAGACTTTGAAGGGGAAGGCATATATTGAAAATATCATCTCATTTCGCCCTCGCAGAAAATGAATCTTTTGACCGAATAAGGCTTTCCCGGCAAAGCTCGTTGTTTGAAGAATGGCACCGCTAATGGAAATTTCTAGAAAGGGCGGCGGGCTTTCGGTTATTGCGCCAAGCTGAGAGAATTTCTGGGTGTACTGAATATGGTGGATGCTGTTCGTTCAGGCGTCGATACGAAGACTTGTCTCCTAATTGCAAAGAGGTCTTCTTTACTAAGACTTAGTCAACGGATGGACAAAGGTACGAAGTCAACATGTCTGGTAGAACTGATAACAGTAAGGCGAATTTCTTAAAAATATAGTTTATATTGGTAATAAGAATTCTACCAATTAGTGAACAGGATTATGATGGATGCAAAAATGCCGTCATGAACATGCTGATTTACACTCACAAAGTAATACTATTTTGAGAGTAAATCAGCGGGTTCATATAAGTGTAATCAGCATGTTTATAATGATGTGTTAATGATTTGCTTCGTGGCTTTCGTTCCTTTTTTTGCAGTTAACAATGAACGCTTCTACGATAACACACGTTTTGTGCATTTCGATTTGTTGGCTTTTGTTCCCTACTCCAAACTGCTGATTCAGTTACGTTCCTTGTTGCGGAACTCAACATCTTTTCTTCTAGTGCTGACTATAATTTGAATCCAATTGGTATTTAAAACGGAATGCTGGTTGAAGTCGGGACTCTATGACTCTCTAGTCTTTGCGATGTTTCCGTCAGTAATTGCATGGAGCTTTAGCCACTATCCCATTATATATATAGTCAAATATTTTACAAACAATTAAAACTCAAATAACATTTTCAGTATATACACCTATTAAACCAATAATTAAAATTAAATAATGTTACCTTATTATAAAATGACCCTTTCCCCTTGAATAAGAATAAACTGTACTTGTTCTCCGGAAGGGATATAAATTTAATAGGTAAATTAGAATTGGTAATTTGTACCAGTCACAGGCACTTATCTGGTAGGACATTTCACCGACACGTGCAGTTATAATGGATATAAAATGCGAAATATGGTTAGCTCAACTTTTTAAAGTTTTGAATGTTCGATGTGTATTGATTTTGCGTATTTGCTAAAGAAATTTGAAGGGATTCTGTTAGATCCAAAAATAAAGGCAAGATGCACAAATAGAGAACATGAAATTCTCTAGTTATGTAATAGTAAAATTTATGCAATAATGCTTAAAACACTATCTCCCGAAACAATGAATTCTCTTAACGGGACCTCGGGATACTACTTCTTAGCTTTTGCAAACAACCTTCAGTGAGAGTTCGCTTTTTTTTAACGAACTCTTGTAGCTAAGACAAAAAGAAAAAGCAATCGATTGAAAAAGCTTTAAAATGCACCTTATATTTATTAGAACTTAATTATAGCATAAAAAAAGCAATTAAATTTGTAAGATAAAACTTGTAATTTCCTCAAATAGCATTTCAATTGATTTGCGTTGCTTAACAATAGTTATGCAGAATATATATGCTTAAAATTATTCAGTTAAAGATGTATGTTGCCTTTCCTATTTCGTTTAGCTAAGTAACCAACAACAGTATAGAATAAACACGATATTTAACATTTCATTTCCGACCACGTGCGAGTGGTAATATGCTAAGCTCTGCTAGTTTGTGTTAAACCAACTTCCGAATTGGATGGTAATGTTCCTTATCATGTCAACAACGGTTTACTGTGTATTAGGAAAGAGTTCTGGTGTTTCCGGGGCAAGGAAATGGATCGTGCCAGTGTAAAATATCTTCTAATTTCCTGTCTCTTGACTTTCGGATCGCGGAGTGCAAGGCGATAGCTTTCGTCCGAAGGCATTACGCATTGTTGCCATGGAAACAAAATCTTCTGGATCAGGGACCGTGTCTTGACTGTGTTTGGAAACACGGGACATGGCCACGCACTCTGAGGGATGATTTGTATTCAATGGACGTCAAATGCCAAAGGGATGGAATCAGAATCTTCAAAAATGTCAAAATCTTCAAAAGATTAAAAGATGGATGCACTTGAGAAAAGTTGCTGAAGAATTTTTACAATCTTCCGTTTCATTTTTTTATGGTTTGTTTTCTCATTCATTCTTTTTATCTAAATGTTTATGGATATTTCTTTTGAAGATTCAGAGTGCTTTGAGAGCAGTAGAAGAATATCCGTTTGTAATTAATTAATGCAAAACAAAAAGCTTCGAAAATACTAAGTTGAAAATGCATTCAAAATATCATTCTCTAAACCGAATTTTTAAGAAGTTTATATTATCTTTTTGATAAAAAGTTACAGTGGGCAGCGAAAGGTGGAAAAATCGTTATAGGCTCACCATTCACCTGTCTTAGGGGGCGCCAATGAGTTTAAACGTTAGTGCGTTAACGTTGCCTTTTAAAGCCAAAAGTAGGTAAGAAAAATACCATGGCCTGCGCCATTTACCATCGCTACTCCACTAAATGGTTATTATGTTTTATTCGAAGGGGTGACTGGTACACGTTAGCGTAGTTTCACTTTCGTAGTATTGATATTATAAAAATATTCTTGAATACATCTAATTTTACAACCAAATTTAGCTATATCTGTTTTTCATACTTAAAATTGCATTCCTTAATTTGTATGTTGCAGTCAATGTGATAAATCGGTTATTATTAAAATAACCGGATCTTTAAAGCGGTTATTATTAATAATAACAGATTTATCACATTGGCCGCAGCATATATGATGCGAAATGTATATTTGATTCAGAACTTATTTAACTGTTTTGGGGTGTTTCTTTAATGTAGACTCGTAGATATTACTTTTTGCTCTGATCATCATGCAGCTTCTCTATGCTTATATGGAATCACTTTATCTTGCATATGATCACTATATGAGTGCACGAATATTTCACAAAATTCAAAATAATAACTGTTGACGAACATAATATTCATTATTCTATAATTGCTGAAAAATTTAGACTAATAAGAAAAGCCTACTATAAAATTTCATTTAAGTTATTAAACATATTTTAAATTGGAATCGGCGTTAACCATCATAAGAAAAGAGCGATAATTCAAATAAATCATGGCACTGTCATCACAATAAGACCACCATCGTCCCAAAAAATGGTCTTTGTCCAACTAACAGCCATTTATTCTTGTAACTTCGACGATGTAAGTAATTGTGACGTTATTTGAACCTCTTTGTGAAGGCCAATGCTACAGGAATAGTCATCCCTAAAAATGCGGAATTTCCAAAGTGACGCAATAATTGAATGAGTGCATAATAATAAATTGACATAAGGTTAGAGCAATCGAATTAAATTCCTTTGTCTGCCTGCATCCGTCCTGCTATTCATTACTGTAGCGTCTTCTGCCGTCAGCTATGACAAATTATCTCCTGCAAATCCATTATCATCGTATTTCAAGATTCCCTCTTGAAATCGGGGCCTTACTTTTCTGCCTCGTTAATTCCATTGAAAAGGATTTGAATCGCGAGTCTTTTGTGGAGAGGACACGAGTGCAACAAATTTGATTAGTCGCTGGAAAATGTGTTCCCCTTTTGTTGGATCTCCGATTTCTCCTTGCGCTTTCGTTATTAATTCCCTTAATTATATTCGTCTCTTGTTTCACTTATTTTTCCCACAATGGAGGAAACGAGAACTAGATTCCAATTTCATCCGGATGAAGCGAAGAGAATGGGGAAAAATAACTCGAAAGAGTCCGCTTTTGTTCAGATAAGATGGATTCAGGCCTATAGTGGCGGCGTCGCCAAACCTGTAAGGTTTAGTTTTACATAGACGAAATCTTCGATTCATGTTCGGAAAATTGTAGTAGATAGGGAAGAACTATTTCGGCCAGAAATCAAACCTTGAATTCCCAAAAGATGGCAAACGCCAGGCTACTTTAACCTCTATTAAGATCAGTCGCAATCTCTCTTCTCTGCTTGAAAACAACCATTTCATTTACTATCTAATGCCAGACCTGAATGATATTGTTAAAATGCCTAATTCTTAAGGAATCTGTTCTTTTGGGATATCTCACGAAGACCGGCGAGATCAGTCGATGGGTGTCACTCGATGCACTCACCAGTCATTATGGTGGAAAACACAACTGTAATCTAAGTACAAAAGTCAAACGTTTTCGTTTTGAAAAATTGGTTCTATGGCTTGCGGATGTTCAGAAAGTGGCGTCTTCATCAAATGGCCGAGATTCAATGTTACGAGAACTTTTTTTTCCCCAAAGATGCGAATTATTGAGACGAAATAATCTTTTAAGGATCAGGTTTTTTAGGCGGGGGAATTCTGACATAGTACTGCTTGAATAAAAAAAACAATAGATCTCATGCCGATTCTACTCATGGCCGCCATGTATACGAAAGGGACACAAACGTATGCAAGTCGCATGAAGTCCATACTTCTTCATCTAGAATTAATTAGTGCTGAGATGTGGAGGTCTTTTGAGACTTACATTCTCGTCCTATTACCGAAGTTAGAAAGCATAATATCCACCCAGCAATTGCTGTAATTCAAAACATCGAACTTCTAAATAAAACAAGTTAGATCTTTTATGCGCCAGAATGTTATCCTAAAAGAGATATGACAATTAAGCCAAAAATGCCTGTTTCGGATGTCTCATTACAGAGCATCACCCACTTGGCAACTGATCACCCATCATAAAATGATAAGGCCATGCCTGGAGCAGCGATCTCTCACTCTCATGATCTCCTTTAAACACATAATTAAAAATCACTGCGGCAGACCTTTCTGCTCCCCTCTCTGCCCGCATGGAACATTCCACATACCGGTTGAATAAATTTCCGGAATAAAAGCTTTCTGCTCGAGATCTCGTAATTGGTGGGGGGAAGGGGAGAAGAGATCGCATTTTATGGTCTCTCATTATACTGAAGAAGTTAATCTGCAGAGCGTCCCCAGAAGCGAGTGGAAGGTATATGTCGGAAGAAAAGAGATCTGAGACAACAGCTGTCGCCACCATCATCCATACACAATGCTGCCGCCCCCTCTCCGGCTTGGTGAACAGAAGGGGGACTGCTGCGATTCCAAATGGCGGCCATCAGGAATCCCTCCTTCTAAAAACTGGAGCGGCTGCATTTCCCTATGATCCGTCTCCTTGGAGGAGAAAAAAAGAAAAAAATAGTTTTGCTGAAATAAAAGGAATGGCTTAGGAGATCTGAATCTTCACATTAGAAAATATTCAGGTTTTGCAGTTTGAAAACTATACATTTATACTGATCTTGTTCCGATGTCGAATCCATGTTTGATTTTTGAGTTGTAATTGGCAGGTTTGTAGTACATGACCAACATGTGAGTGTTATGGATTTGATCGTTGATATTTAATCTTAAAATGTCTCATTTCAGAGAAGAAAAGGAAGCAAGCATTATATCCACTGAATCAAAACATATGTTGCAGCAATTATTCATAACTAATAGCTTCATATGAAATTCAGTTTTTTATGAGGAAAAGTGTTAAATTAAATGTAAACGTTCCATGTAGGATTTATATTAGCAAAGGGTCGAATGCTAAAAATGGAATTTGAAATTTTTGTCTATATTTCCTCTCTTTTGGGGACTTTTCTGAAGCAAAAATCACCACATTAAGAGGTTATACAGGGTGTCCCAAAAAGAGGGAACAAGCGTTTATTTCCTTAAATATTGATTTTAGACATATACTTCCAATTGCAAAGTTTTATCAAATAAAGTAAGAATTTGTATGAAAATACTTTGTTATCCAAGGGGATTGATAATTAGAGTTACAAAAATTAAATTTTTATACGGCCGCCATAGAGCAATTTTTTACATTCATCTATTCACATACAAAGTTTCCCGCTTCCACAGCAAAACTTACAGATATATAAGAAGACAAAGTTGTTGACTTAGACCACTTTTCCATACCTCTCACTGCTGTTTGATCCTGTCTTTCTACGTACATTTTGGGGATAATATACATATTTAAAAAATTATTTAAAGGCCGGAATCAGTAAATAACAATGTATTTGTTAACTCTTGTTAAATCTAAAAACTAGTCACATAATACATTAATTGAAGTATTTACAAAAATAGTTCATCTTGTGACCTTCAAAAAATATTCATGGTGACATATCAGCAGTGAGGCGCATCTTCCCAGAAACAAGCAGTGCTATAAAAATATTACTAGAATACAATTGAAATAAAATTTTCAAAAATAGCTTTACATTCAAATAGTTCAAACTTGTAGTTGTAATTATCTTAATTGTATTTCAGATAATTACACTACTTATTTTTGATGAGTTCCGTTTTAATAAGAGAAATCGAATATGTAGGAACCAGCCAAGTTCCCGTTGAGGCAACATGAAAGTGAATCTGACACCTAAAAACAGCCAATGAAAAAAAAACCAAGATCGCGAAGACGAACCATGGATGAGACTGAAAGGGAAAAATTGGGAAAAAACAAAGAACATAAGTTGGTTTTTAGCGCAAAACAGGAGCATCCGAAAATCCAGTTCCGGCTAAGTTCTAAGACAGAAAGAATAGCTATTCGCCTTCGTCCATTATGTCACTTAGTTATACGCACTGAACAAATTTTTGGGCTTTCCAAAACTATGTGGTGTGCAGCCCAATCCTGCATCTAACTTTCTCATTTATTTTCTGTCTTCTTTTCTTGTTTTTATCTTTTTTCGTTAATAATCGAACTCTCAGAGTGGAGAAGTAAGCAAATAAGAATAAAAACAAAAATACGAATTTTTAAAATAATTTTAGTGAGTTCTGCAACTCTGCACACCTAAAGGAGGAGTCGCCACTGCTTTTAGGTAAAGTTTAATAATACCCACAACGCTAAAAGCAAATAATTCAATATGCCTGTTCAATATTAGATTATTTTCCTGTTATACCTTAAATTTTCATTTTCTCAAGTTGTCCTTCCATTCTTTATTAAATCGATAGTTGCAACTATCTTCAAATGAAACTGAGTAACAGTATGCTTCATTGGCATTTTATTTTCAATCCGTGATGATTGGCTAATATACTACTTAACAAATATTTGCATTTCGCTGCTTTTCTGTGTTGAATAAATGTGCATTTCTGCAACAAACATCTCCATATAAATTTGTGAGCAGCCCCTTGAAATTTAAAAGTTAACAAATATCTGTAAGTATTGCAGACAGAATTGTGAAACTTACTTTATGCATAGATGAGGGTAGAGGAACATTTCAATCATTGACATTTTTGCTCTATGGAGAACGTATAAAAATTTAATTTTCTTAACTTTCTATTTTCAACTTTCACAGAAGCCAAAGTGCTTTCACACAAATTCCGACCTTATTTGATGAAACTTTGTAATTGGAAGTATATGTCCAAAATCAATATTTAAGGAAACAAACGCTTGTTCCACCTTTTTGGGACACCCTGTATATGTAGGAAATCTAAAGAATCAAGTATTTTCATACTTTTCGTAAAGTTTAAATTTCAGCCATCCAGTTCGTTGCGTTTTTCAGTTATCCTGTTCACATGCACACGGACGGAAAAACAAAGAGAAATCTGTCGGATTCGTACAACATTTGATAGGGATTTACAGTTTTGATATAAAGATAACATACCATATTTCATCCTTCTAGCTGGTTGCGTTTTTTGATTATGTTGTTCAAAGACAGACAGATGAGCGTAATTCGAAAAATGGTTTCTTAGGCCCCATGAAGATCTAAAACATAGAGATTGTTTTAAAAAAATGTTTTTACCTCTAAGTCTAATTTTTTGGTGATTCTAATACTTTCTTTCTGTATACTTCGTGCACGAGAAAGAAAAATACAAGAGATACTGTCTGTCCGCCACGAGAACTCTGCTCGCTAAGTTGTCTTGTTGACGGCGGTTGCTATAGAAACAGGTTATAGTAGGAGGAATCCATTTCGTGTTGGTAGACGTTCTTTCAAGTTTGTTACATTGGCACACTTAGCTCCAAATGGGAAGGAACTGCGGCAAACTGGCGTCAAGAATAAAATTAAACTCCGACTTCCGTCTATTCCCCCTATTCAAAATAGATTTTCCCTAACATAACCAGTTGCTATAGCGACCGCCGTCAGCTAGACAACTTGGAGAGCAGAGTTCTCTTGTCGGACAGACAGTAATTATTACAAGTTTAATACTTTTAGCTCAGATGTTTATTTCATATTAAAAGAATTTAAACGTAGATGAAAGTATGCTAAGCAAATAATATATCACGTGAATTCTCATATAGATGAAGATAATAGACTCTCATTTCATTTTTAACGGATTTTAGCTTTATCGAATTTTAATTCCGTTTTTAAACAATTCTTCTGCTCAACCCAAAAAAACATTAACCGTCTCACTGTGCGTAACAGCAAGTAAAACCTTTGCATGACGAAGAAACTAGTTAGCCGAGGAAAATTTGCGCCAAGAAAAATACGAACAGATGGATTAGGAGAAGAAGTTTCACTGGATGCGCAGCAAATGAAGCAGGTGGCTTTGCAATTTGCGATTCCAATTCATTTTAACTTGTTTCTCTCGTTGTTATCTTTTTCGGGCTTATCTGTCCTTGGGATTTTGCGGGGCTTCAGAAATTGGAGAAAGCTGAACGTCGTTTGGGCACGCGAACCTTTTTTAATGAAGCCTTAGTTGAATTCAGGAACCGTCAAAGAATCGGGCTCTTTTGCAGTGGGCGCTCTTTTTTCCTATCCTCTGGATGCGTGCTGCTGCTCTTGCTTTTGTGCGATTTACTCGCTCTTTAATAAAAGAAGCGGCCGAGATTGAATGCGGTCGCTGCAAATTGCGAACAATATCCGCTTTCAGTGGAAGCCCCTTGGAGCCAGGGTTCATTTGGAATGAAAGGGGCAAATAATCCTCCCCTGCCACACAAGGATGAAAAGAGAAAATAAAAATAAAGATAGCATTTAAAAGAAACGGTTGATGGGAGTTAAGAATAACGCATTACTACTACGAGAGAAAAATAAATCTTCATTTGAGTGAAAAAGTATTTACAGAAAGGAATATTTTCATTTTGCATGTTTTCTTAACCACAAGAAATTGCATAGGAAAATATGTACATATATCAAACCAAAGCCGATCATTATGAATTAAAGTACTTAGACCTTCGGTCTGATAGAAATATCATGTTATTTCTGAGAAGATTTGCCTGTAGTTTCAGTTTATGTATCGCATGCCAAGTTGTGACACATAAACGGAAGCTAAATTGAAACTAGCTTGAACAAATAAAAGATGTAATGTTTTGAGTGTTTACAGAATTAAATTCATGCATGCCTTAATTCTAGAAATTTTCTGTTTGCCTTAGTTCTAGAATTGTTTGGCGCAGTATAATCAACATCGTGATTGTTGCACTATAAAACCCAAACCCCAATTGTAAAAATTCTGGATGGTTTATATGGACGTAGTTATGCAGTTAAGAGCCAACTACAATTTTATATATTTCGAACTCACTATCAAAAGCATATGCTACGTCCCAAAGTACCCTTCATGTTGTTTCAAAAGAAAACATTGATTTAACTAAAGAAACTAAAAAGATATAAGAAGAAATTATCTCTTCCAAAACTTCAATGAAACTGGCTTTCACTTTGATACATGCCAGACCAACAGGAATAATACACGAATTCCAATCACCTTGTAACGAGCGCATCAAATCTTCAAAAGCACACGTTCAGTTAACTCTCATCATCAAAAGATACATTGAGGTACCAACAAAATTCGAGTTCATGTTGTTGCCGTCTGTGCCAATGAAGGCTCATCTTGCCCACCTTGCATTTATTATCTTATAAGTTCCTTAAAAATGAGAAGAGGAAAAAAGCACCTTGGGGATCGATGGATTATCTAC
>BGPR01000118.1:337497-436934 GCA_013235015.1 Araneus ventricosus | reverse complement strand
GGCGTACTCCTTTTATTTCCCTCCTCCAGTGGCGTAGCTAAAGGTAGGTGGAGGTGCGATCCTTCAAAGGGGGCGGCCAAATCAGACATGCAAGAAAACAATTTTATATTTTCAATAAAACATTCGGCACTGACCCATTCATTGCGTATATAAAAAAGTAACTAATGTAATTAATTCATATTTTTCGCCTTTTGACGGTAAATTGCTGACATGTGGAAGAAAGACTGTTGGAAAAAGATGTGGAAAAAGACGTTCGATTTATCTGCAGGGATCGAGGGCGTCAAACGACGAATTACGTTTGTAATAAAATGTTTTTTCCTGGAATTTATTATTTTTATTTTCAGGTTTATGTACCCTGTATCTTGTAAAGGAAGGTCATGTTGCAAGTTCGTCCGGGCGGCTAAAATTGCAGCTACGCCACTGTGAATAATATTTCACGTAGTTTTCAGCATCAAAATGGCTCTCATGTAGCTTCAAAACTGTATTTTATTTAAACTAAACTCGGAGCATTGCTTTTAAGAAAGTTGCAGAATCTAATTAAATTTTTAACATTCCTTAGGTAGATATGAAGTAATATTTCGGTCATAATTCTAAGATTCAAACATTTGCAAATAAACATCTTAATTATTTTAACTTTTGTAACATTTAAAGTATTCTATTTTCCAAGAATAACATAGGAATTTTATATGAAATTTGTATGTAGTAATAACTAAATATTCATGTGTCTACTTTTTAAGGCACCAGAAAAAAAAAACTATTCAGCTCGGTTGTAGAAGCAATTCTAGTTTTTTTTCCCCTTATACGTAAATTGTTGCTTCAACAGCGCTAGTGTTTTCTTTTCCATAAAACGACGTCATTTTTTTGTTTTCCCTTATAAAAAGCGCTGAAGAAAAACGGGTACAAATTGGAACACCTTAAAGAAACATTTTTATTTCTACCAAAAAAATACCAAAACTAAAATTTATGAGCAAGTTTTTCTTCTGGAATTGTGCTTCTTCCGGTTTCTCAGAATCCACTTCGTTCTCGCCCCTTTTATTTTATGTTCGAAAATGACTGTTTGCGTTGCCACTTTCGCGAAGGTAAAAAAAATAAAAGTAAATAAAAGCTTTCTGTGAGTATTCTTTTGTGAAAAGTGCAAAGCTACGAAAAACTGCGCACTCTCTGCGTAGCATTTTACGCTAGATGACATTTTCTTTGAATACTGCAATTTCAGAAATGTATTCTAATATGCGCTAATGCGACAAGCGAGCATTTTCATCATTGTTTAGACAACATTTTCTGTATTGTTATAAATAATTAAAATTGTTCGCAATTTTCACTAACGACTGAAAAGTATGAATCAATCGCGGTTTCTGAATTCTAAATTAAACCATGCAGCAAAAACTACTGATTGATTATCAAAAAAAACTTTGCCGATACACGAGCCCTAGCGAATAAACCGTTAAAAGGAAGCAAAATGAATTATGGATGCTGTTATTTTAAAGTGCGTACCTCAAGAATGATATGAAAAATAACAGTTCAGCCCTCACACTTATAGTTACAGTGAGAAAATTTCAAATAGCAACACATAATTTTTTTTATTGAAATGTGATCTTCATAATAAAAAAACGTAAATGGCGTAAGAACGGTATGAAAACCAACAGCTCTAGTCCGAGACTGAAAAAAAAGTGACAACAACAATTAAGGACAGAAAAGCAGATTAGACAGAAATTTTATTATATTTCGCGAATTTCCCATGTGCCCACCTTCACACAAGGCACTTTGAAACACCTTGCGTACTTTATTAGTTATTATATTTCAATAACTGCAGAAAGTACTGTAGATCTGTAGTTCTATCCAACGAGCCATCTTTAATTAAAATTCGTCAAATGTTATGCATTAACCAACGTGGCTTCATCGAAATTCAAAAGCAATCACATAAGCTTCCATATGCTTCAAACGTTGATTATAGAAAGTAAAAGGCTTCCCTGTTAACTACCGTATCTTTGTAAAATGAAATGCCTTTTTATGAAAACAATTTCCAAGAGCATAAATTGAGAGAATTGTAAAATTCGAAAGTCTTATGAGTCCAAATGAGCAATTGAATCAGTATAGAATAATGAAATTCGTCATTGTTTTAGTCAACAATAGAAGTTTTCTGATATACTGTTCAGCAACGGATTCCGAGACTACCACTTTTGGACGATTTTACACCGGAAAGGGGTGTCAGGCAGTGAACCATATGAGTGCATTTCCAGAGTTCTTTGTTTGATCACGCTCAGTAAAATGTAAACATCACCCTTCCATTCTTCACATTTCCCCCTATTTTGATGAAAATAACTCCGCCCGGTGCATGCGCAAAAGCGCGGAGGGTTTCCGAATCCGTTGCTAAACAATACCTATTTCATCTCGTGTACTTCGTGTATTCTCGAAATTTCCTCAGCGTGGTGTTGCGTATTTGTCAAGTGAAGTCAATCTGAGTATAACGGATTGTGATGAAGTGACTATGTTTCGACTCGATGTAGAACGCTGTTCCGATTCTGAGAATGTAACGTGTTTTTGTGTTGTGATCTCTTTCGTCCTGTTTCTGTGTGTTTACATCTAATAAAAAAGTTTGTGTTGGATTTTCTCGAGCAATCATTTCCACGGCCTCGTCCTAGAACCTGTAGAGCGTGATTTCACACGTTAATACATATTATGCGCTAAATTCGATGAGTTCACCACTAAATATAATTAATTTTTAGCAAACACATTCATACTCAGTGGCTCTTCAGGGTTACTCCGTATTCATAGATCTCCAAACCGAAATTCCTCCACGAAACTAACCGCCGCTTTGAAAATATTTTTCACATTCTTCAAGGATTATCGGTTTTAGTTTTTCGTGTCATTGAAAAATAACGATCGCCTTAGCATTTCATTGATATTCGTATTATGTTTTGTTGATTAGTTATGACTCTTTTTTATATATAAATTTTAGTGTACGATTTCGTAGAATTTAAAACCTGCACTTCGAGGTTGCGGTTTAGACTTCTTTTCCGAATTGTTTACCAATATGGTTCTTCTAAGTCAGACCACGTACTCTTTATTCGGAATTTTTATTCAAACGTACATCCGGGAGTTTCTCTTTCCTAAAAATAAATTTAAAAAAAGATCCCAAGAAATAGCACGGTGTACATTCCATTCTGTTTCACTGAATGGGCATCTCTTGTTATTAACACAGTGTTGACTTGATGGAATGCGTCCATTTTATCTTGATGAAAAGCTGCTAGAGACGCAAATTTAAACCAACAGATGCCAAAACTTAAAAAAATTCATTCAACACAATCAACTTATTTATACGCTAACTATTTAAATTCGATTTGTGATTAGATATATTCGCCACGAATTAATATATTTTCGATATAAAGATTTCTTCTACAATAAACAGTTTAAAAAATTCGTTTTTTTATTTCATTTCGCATTTTGATATTAATAGATTACAAATCTGACTGGATAAATTTACTGCATATCTGACACTACAAATCTAGTTGAATAAAAACGTTCAAACCAGGACTCCAAATACTGTGGGTTTGGGTCTCTTAGAAGAATTTAAAGGTCACAAAATCTCTCGCAAAACATTCTTCTTGCCAATTCCTCAACATTTGGTAGCAAAAATAATAAGTAAAATAATTCTGAGTAAATATTTTTTATCAAAATAACTATTTTTAATTGCATTTTCTTCTTGTTACAATTTAATTAACGCTTCATTTTCTTATTTATTTTCTAAATTTTTGGTCGCGGCAAACGATTTCTAAGTGAAATATGTTCGAGAGAATTTCTTACGACTGAGAAGAGGTTGCGGGGTAAAAAATTCAGAAACCCCCGTCTTAAATCAAGGAAGCGATGTCTTCAACCTAGTGCGAAACGAATCGTAGCATTCCCAAGAATGAGGAAGTAGATTCCCTTCTGAGGTAAAAACATCACGTAGAATCGGAAGTTCTTCTCTGCCCGACTTGTTGTCACCTGTGCGTTATCAATAATAGCCAACACGTTTGGGCATGGAGGGATCTTGTGTTGGTCCTCCTTTAAATAATAAAAAAAAATGACAAAATACTCACCTCCACATCTGCCAATCCTCTCTAAAAATAAAAATGTGTAGTGAATGAAACTTCTGGCGATGGGCATTAATGCCGTAAGAAACCAAAATTTTCCCCATCTATTAGGAGATGAAAATTCACCTGATAGGAAAGTTTCAAAAACATTTAGAATGCTGGCAGAATTTCAACCCTTCAGTGTATAGACAATTGTGTTGTTGTTTGTACATCTAGAACTTTAGTAAATAAGCGTTTATTATCCTTTTGGTATACAGTGGAAATTGGTTAATTCAAAGCTAACGGGCCCCATTAAAAAATCGATTTATACAAAAATTCAAACAAAGAAATAGGTAAAGAAAATTAGTACAGCAAGAGTAAACAACCATTTTGGAAGAATGTCAGTAAAGATTTATTTTTAGTATTTCACTGTTTTATTAAACAACACAAAATTAATCAACGGTAAGTAATTTTAATAAATAAAGTAATAATAATTAAAAAATATATAATTTTAAAAAATAATTTCAATGAATAAGTAATTTTAATATAAAAACAGTATACGGTACTTTGAATAGAACTACTGTACCCTAAAACATAAAAATAATCAGTGCATCACGTTAGATTTTCAATCTTTGAACATGCAATGTGCTGAAATTTTTTTAAAAAGTGAGAACTTTTTTACTGCGGTTTGATTGAATTCATTATACAGCAATAAAGTCATTAAATGAATGAAGGCCTTAAAAATTCTTCTCTTTCAATGACTGAAAACGCCAGGTACAGACGTATTTAACTAACGAGAATAATTTGAAAATAAAAACTTTTTTATTTTTAGAATTCATTTTTTTTATTTTTAGAATTCATTTTTTTTTATTTTTAGAATTCACTTTTTTTTATTTTTAGAATTTACTGTTTTTATTTTTAAATATTAACCAAAATAAATTCAAATTAAAGACGAGATTTTAACATTATGTTAGTAGGAAATTCAAGGAACCAGAAAAAATTCGAATCACCGACGAATAAAAACGTTCGAAATAACCAAGTTCCTCCATATTATCATTTAATCAGTCATTAGATCAATATTTAGAGATCGAATGAAATGAAATTGCTTAAACGATTCAACTGTAACTTTCTAGTTTCTTAAAAATGCTTTAAAATTTTGTGTTTTTATTTTCAAAATAATATTTAGTAACTTTTTCTTAATTATGACTCACTGCCTTTTATTTACTTTTACGTTTATAAAACTGGAAAAGACTTCTACAAAGTAACGCATAAAAGATGGTAAACTTAAAATATTTTTGAAGAATGCTCTTTTCTTGAACATCAGAACAATGCTGAGATCCTTTGAAAGAAACTATTGCACTTTCATTTGTGCGTGATAGCAAACCATATTCTAATCTTGTCGACAAGTTTTATATCGCGCGGAAATAAAGTATTTTGGAGCAGAAAATGGAAGCTTTTATTCATCTGTGAATAAGTTAGTTCTGTACCTAACAGAGGAAAGACTAAGGTTGTCATGGTTACACGAGCGACAAATACTAAGTTATATAAATATTCATCATTTCGTAAATAACTCCTTTGTTCGTATGTTGTATTCCCCCCCCCTTTCTCCAAAACAGGCTTTCCTAAAGTTAATAGAATAGAAAAGTTAGCTTTCCTAATTTACTTTAATCTGTTTACTTGACACTGTATTCTAAATGTTGATAATATCTACAACACTTTGTTCAATAAACATTTCAGAACAAGAAAAAAAAAATGTTTCGCTGCTGAAGATTTATTCTAACTGTAATAAAATCTTCCTTAACCGTTGGATTTCATCTCTTTCTATATGCGAAGTGATACAGTGCAGAGCTCGAGAAAATTTATGGCTATTTACCTTCGTAAAATTTCATTATATGTAACTTAGCTTCTCTTCTGTAAAGAATGCTGCTCGAGACTTATTGTTTACGAGATCTATAAAACTTCTGTAGTGTATACAATGTTTACTTTTCTTTGTTCTGTGTCTTTCGGTTTTCTGTGAACTTTACATGAGAATTTTGTTTCTAATCCACCATTATGATCATAAAACGTACAGAATAATAGAATATAAAAAAATGTATTGAAATTGCAATTCTGTAACCTTAAATCGTTGAGCACAAGAATTTCTATACATATGAATTGAGAACTAGATATTTTCGGAGTTGAATCTCTCGTTCATTCAACACCCAGGAGATCCAGCTCAACACTTTGGTTCTAGAGGATTAATTGGCCTTCCGGAAGGAGTAAACCTCCTGGAGGGCCAATTGATCCTCTTAAACCAGGAGAACGAACAGGCACATAGAAGTGGCGGAAAAGGAGGTAAGTGAACAAAATTTGTATCAAATATTGCAAAGATTCAAAGTAGTTTGTAACAATTTTACAAGGTTATCAGGTTAAGCATGATTTTACAACGTTTAAATAATTACAGAGTTGTTAATATGCAAAACAAGTTATGGTAAAAATGGATTATTTAATAATAATACAAATTATAAGTTTCAATTAACAATATAACTATATAAAAAATAATTGAAATTTTAACGGCGAGAAAAGGATACAACATCAATGAAACAAGGTATCGGGAAATAACATGGCAGAAACGTGGCGACACAAAACATAAACAAAACCTACTTACAACAGCAGATTTTAGGTGCAATAAAATCAAGAACCAAAATGCAAAATTTCATAAACCAGATGCAAAGTTGCAAATCTCTCTTTCTCTCATGTTAAATCAGCTAGATAGTAATTAAATCGACATTACTTGAAACCCAACTCCCATCAGTGATGGAAGCCTGGTTTGCCAGACAAACATAATAGACATGGAGCGAGTAATAAAATGATGGAAGGTATTATGATAAATGAAAACATAGGCTATTGTGATAATCTTATTTCTGGCAAATATCATAATGTGCTATAGATAATTCATATTTTTACTAATTACATACAGTATCGTTTATTATGCATTATTTATCCCTTACATATGGTGCATGTAACGCCATTTTTCCTGCAAATGTGATAAGCATACTCTATGCAATTCGTGTCTTTTCGTTATATGTAATTCGTATTCATGAATGAGGTTGCCAAAATGACGGTTGTATGGAATCCGCCGTGGAAATGTTGTATACAGGGTATTTCCGAATTCGACCGACAAATTCAGAGGGGTGATAGTAGGCATCAAGAGGATAAAAAATCGCCATAGAACATAAGGTCCCAAACGACGTTCAGTCGATGAAAATCGCAAAAATACCAAGGTGTCCGAGAATTGTTGGGAACTGTTAAAAATTAATAAAAAAACTATTAATATTTCAACTACGAATTTTTTTAAATGAAAGCTCATTTTAAAAGGTTTTTTTTTCAGGTAGTTAACACGCCGGTTTGGTGATCCAGGGCGTCGTAAATTACTGAAAACGAAAAATTAGTTTAGAGCCATTATCTAAGAAAATATTAAAACTTGAAGAAGAATAAAAGCATGAAATTATGGGAATTTTACACTCTTTAATTTGTTATAAACATGTAATGTCAAAACTGAGGAGTTTTTGAGATATTCAAGAAAAACTAAAAAGTGCACCAGAAAACACGGATTGGCTTCTGCTGATCGGTAGCATACCGATGTCTGCAGAGGGTGTTGCCGACTTCGCCTATTTTTGCGATTTTCACCGAATAAACGTCGTTTGGAACCCTATGTTCTATGGTAATTTTTGATCCTCTTGATGCCTACTATTACCCCTCTGAATTTGTCGGTAGAATTCGGCAACACCTTGTATAAGTGACAATTCAATTCTTTTCGTCCTTTTAATACGTGGGCAGTGCATAGCAAAGATAAGTGCCAACTGGAGGAAACTATTAATTTTTGTCGATTTGACTTTATAAAAGGAAGTAAACTCATTAATATTTTACTTTGCTGAGCCTGTTTCCCAGACTGCCACCCAGGGCATCTATGCCCCTTTGATCCCTCTGGCGCTGCTACTTCTGATGTGTACTTAGTATTGAATTATCTTTAGTTGAACAGCTTCACATCCTATCAAATTGAAACTGTAATTTTCGAAGCTATCGTATTGCAGAATCCTTCGTCTCATTGTAGCATAATTATTCTAACTAATTATAGCAATTTTAGTCAATTTAAAGTGGTCATTTAGAAACTTTAGTCGTTTTACTGCAAGTTCTTTCGTTTGAGAATTTGAGTTCAATTTTAGCCTTCAAAAGTTTAACTGCAAATTTATATTCAAGTCTAAAAGTTTCTTAAAATTATCTCCCACTGTTTGTTTCCACGCTGCGGCCTTAAGCTATTAAATATAATCTATACTCATCTTCTCATGTAGTCTGAAACAGATCCATGCAAACGAACTTGAGAATTGTTGTGATCTATTTGAGATACTTATGTTTGGCTCTTATATTATTCTTTCGTAAACAACTTATCACAACTCGTGAGCGGCACATACACGCGATCATTGTATGGATGGCACTCACTCATATCTCAAATAACCGCCTCAACACCTGCCGTCAGCACTTTTTAGCTGCAGCGAAAAGAACCCTTACACACTTTCCGATGTGACTTTACACAGAAACTAAGATTCGAGAGTCTCTTCAGCCATACCATTAGAAACAAGTCACTATGAATCCCACTCAAGGACGCCCCGGCTCTAGTGTTGGAATTCTTAAAACTGCGTGGTTCCTTCTGCCGTGGAGTCGCCCCTTCGGCGTCCCACTTAACCACGTTCGAATGTTCTCAGGAGGTTTGTTGAGACTCCAATTAAAACAGGATCCGTGGCCCGATCGTGCTAATGAACCAGCCTGAATCATTCCGTCACTTCAGCTTTGGATATTTTGACCCCCCCCCCCCCCATCCATTTTGAGCGTTCGAATCGCTGACGTTCGCTGCTCGCTGATTGGGCGGACCAGATTCCGTGTTCTGCTGAGTGGACGCTCCAATAAGACGATCTCAAAGGATGAAACCAAGGAAAGGTTCAGAGAATTGGTTACTCAAAGCGAACAGCACTAACGATTAAACGGATCTCAGTATCAGTTCCCCCCTTTTTTTAGGAGGGTAATGTTACGTTAGTATAGGGAGTACATTTAACAACAAGATTTCTGAAACGTCCCATTGGTTCTTCTTCCATTCTTGACGGAATGGATTCCGCATGACCAATTTATATGGCTGAAAATAACTTTTTCAATGGAGTCGGTTCATTCATGACAAGTATACCGCGCCCAGGGACTGTTTATCAAATAGTTAACTGCCTAGGAGTTTTGGGTGGTTGAAACCTCTAGATTTTTCATGGTATTTTCAGGATAGTTTAATTTGTGCTTTTATTTAATTTATTAGGGCCGTACTCTCGAACTTATTCAAATTAAAATCCAGTACCGTTTAAATTTTAGAACATTTATCTAACAACATTCCTAATTAGTTACCTTTTCCAAGTTTTATAGTATGTTGCTTTATAATTCTAAATATATATGTTGCTTTATAAATCAAAAATGGTCCTATACTCTATTAAATAATATTTGCATTGTGTAAAAAAGAGTTTTGTAATTTTTTTCGACTTTACTTACTTTTTACTTTTACTAAGTTACTTATAAATTTTAATTTTGAATGTTTTATTTATACGCGAGACACTGAAACGAACCCTCTTGAAAGTGAACCGCAATTAAATGTTTTGTTATTTCATTTTGTCAAAACTTGATACTTAAAATTCCTTATGTGGAGATTAAATTAAAATAAATAGAAAATATCTGATTTTGAAAATTGGAGAAGGTGAATGGGAATCCCCGAGCCTAAGGACTCGTAAAAGCTTTAATCCGGCCCTGCCCGCGCCAAATTTATTTTGGAATCTCTTTCTCTTGTATGAGGAAAAAGAATGCGACGAAAGGAATTCGAAGTTCAGCGTAAGACAGCATGCACTTAGATATTGTGTTACTTGCGCAGTTACACATTTGTCATACGACTGCGATGTGCATAAATTAACCACTTTATATTTTCTTCTAAACACCTCCATTTAAAGCCTCCTGCGACTGAAAAGTTTCTTAATGCGAACCATTGATTAAGCATTCCTGTTTTTGAAGATACCACCTAACATCCAATTTAACTCCTTACCAGTGTATCCCGAACTCAGTTCGTGAGTCGAATTATGGCATTTTTAAGCTTAAAATGTACGAGGGCCACTCAGAAAATAAAGACCGTTTAGTTATACAAAATGAAAAACACAATATTTATTGGAAAAAACAATTCTGTAACATACCGGAAGCTTCCTTCGCTTCTCTACATAATCACCTCCTACATTTAAACATTTGTCGTATCTGTCCACGAGCTTCAGAATTCCCAAGTCATACTCTTCTGCCGCCAGTTCATTAAGACAGGTAGTCACTGCTTTCTCCGACTCTTCATCACTTCCAAAACGTTTACCGCCCAGAAACTCTTTCAGCTTAAGGAAAAGATGGAAATCGCTAGGAGCAAGGTCCGGACTATAGGGTGGATGATCAAAAATTTTCTGTCCGAATTGATCCAGCAATTCTTGAGTTGAAGCAGCAGTATGAGGACGGGAATTGTCGTGAAGAAGCACAACTCCTCCACAAAGCATTCCTCGCCTCCTAGTCTCACAATAACGATTTGCATTGATAGTACACGTATTGCTCTAAGCGATTTCCATCTTTTCCTTAAGCTGAAAGAGTTTCTGGGCGGTAAACGTTTTGGAAGTGATGAAGAGTTGCAGAATGCAGTGACCACCTGACTTAAAGAACTGGCGGCAGAAGAGTATGGGCGGCAGAGAAACATGGGAATTCTGAAGCTCGTGGACAGATACGGCAAATGTTTAAATGTAGGAGGTGATTATGTAGAGAAGTGAAGGAAGCTTCCGGTATGTAACAGAATTGTTTTTTCCAATAATTATTGCGTTTTTCATTTTGTATAACTAAGCGGTCTTTATTTTCTGAATGACCCTCGCAAAATTAAGTCATTCATAGACGTTATCATTCGAGGCAAAAATGACAGGTAGTCTATTAACATCTCAAGCGTTCTATGGGCTCTTAGATGAATCGATACAACAACTCGTTCCCAAAACAGAAGGGGGGATCATCTAATTAGACAGTTAAGAATACTACACTGTTAAGGGAGTAAAGAAAAATCTTGAGAACGATGTTTTCCAATTTTGTGTTTAATGCCAAATCATGAATTCTTGCCGGACTAAAAGAGATTTTTTCGGAGTCCATTTTCCCCCAGGCTTTCTTGACTCTGTATTTCGGATTGATTGATAGACTTGATTTTAGAGTGGATCTTACGATAATAAAGTAGAAAGTTACGGGAAGTCCACATAGTCTGACCATCTAACGCAGTTCTGTGCTAGCTGTCAGCTGCCAGACCGTTTATTTTGATAGATGAAAGAATTCATTAACGTTTTGAAATTCGGGAACTAGTTAATAGAAGATGTGCTCGTATGTTTTTGCGTTAAAACAATACGTATGGTTCAACATCAGTTTTGCGGAAACTTTTTGAAATAAAATGACCAGTAGTTGAGAAGTATTGCTGTCATAAGTTGGTAAATAAAACCAACGGGAGTGGCCTCCCCGAAACTTTCTCACATACGTTAAACACGGGTGGGGGGAAAATACACCGAGCTCCAGAAACGTGCGGTATTTCCTAACACTGGTGGGAAAAACGCTCCAGCGTTCACATCTTTTTATTCCGTCGTAGAATGGGAAAGAAACCGAATATGCAATTTCAACTCCTTTTTTTAACCGATTTAGACGAAAATTGGAGACAAATCTACAATTATGGTTACAAGACTACGTACGAAATTTCATTTATCTAATTAATTGAGTTTAGAAGTCATCAAGTTCAGAAGTATGCGATTATACAGAACGACAGGTAGTCAACCTTTCGACGAATTTAATCCAAATTTTGATACTGGCCTACATTTTTGATGATAAAACTGTGTAACAAATTTTATCCATCTAGCTATTTAAATTTTTGTGTTATCGTGTTTATATGAACACGGACAGACAGACTTCCCGTGGACGGATTTTATCCAAACTTTGATAGAAACCTGCAAATTATGTATAAAGATCACATACCAAATTTCATCTTTGTAGCTCTAATAGTTTTCGAGTAACCTTGTTCACATACAGACAGATATAACTCCAAAATTGTGTTTTTTGGACTCGGGGAGGTCTAAAACGCGGAGATTCATCACGATCTCGAGTTCGAATTTTTTGACGATTACAATACTTTCTCTTTGTATTCTTCGTATACGAGAAAGTAAAAATCGAGCGGAGTTTTAGTTTAACCCCTGTTTTGAAACTTCATGTAGGCCATTTGGTGACGAACATCTCAATTTTGAGCCAAAATATATTGGTGCAATGGGTGAATCATTCCCCTTATAAAGATATATAGGCAAATAATCGTTAGAAATTCAAAATAATAATCAAAAATGCATCGAATTTTTGTTTAATTCGATATATAATGTACACAATGCTTTGAATTGCAAATAAAATATGCATGAAAATAGGTATAAGAATGTTTTGAAGGATGTGTTATAAATTGATTGAAATTTCGATTTAATCGATTCATATCGTTAGCACTGAATCGCATCATTTTTTATTTTTGCATTTTGATTCGAATTAGAAAATTAAATAGGACTCTAAATTATAAAATTTTAGAGCTTTTGAATTTTATTCGCCATGGATTAATTTTGTGCTTTTTTTTGGTGAAGCAATCGAATCTTCTAAATTATGGCAAGTTGATATTTTTGATCGTCGACAAGAAAGTCTATGTAGAGAATGAATATATGAAATCAGAAACTGATTATTAAATTTAAAAAAAATCTCGTTTGTATATTCGTCACACTCAGTTTCTTTTGCTGCAGAAGCTTCATTTAAATGACACTAAAATACTTAAATTCCTCTGTCTAAATGTAAATAAAAATATCATTAAGATATATGTATTCAGTGAAATAAATATGCAAGCTTGCAACACAAATTGTATCTGCAATTTGAATATAAAGTATATCACGTATATCATTAATACTGCAGATGGGACGGTATACACAATGTTCAAGTATCTTTACGTTTCGTTTCCTTAATTTAATTTTGTTGGTTTCTGGTCTGTCGTTATTAAATGTTTTTCTCAAAATATGCCGTCATTAACGAAGGTTTCAATTACGAATTTCAGATATAACTGAAATTCCCTCTTGTATACGAAAATTGAAATGAAAACTCAGTTTCGGACCTGGTAGTTAAGCAAGTCACGTGCACATTCTACCGTTGACCAGCCTATCGCCTTCTGCCCAGGACCAGTAGTCCTCTAAGTATATTAGTGCAGTTAAACCCTCAATCAGACACGGAACAAACTGATTAGAGGATTCGGGTATTCGATTAGAAAGCTGTCTTTGGGCAGGATATTGCCAATTGCCATATATGCAGAATTTGACGAGCCACAAGCTTCTATGAAGTATATTAATAAATGTTTCAGTGAATTTTAACGAAATTGGCTTTGGGAAACCAATATATTATCTTATCTAGACGGAGAAAGACACTTTATAGGTTTTTATTTTTCAAACTTTCAGTTTATGATGTAGAATGATGTGATTTATACGTTTTGTTTAACATTTTTATATAATATTCAAGGATATTGTTTCTTTTATATAAAATATATAAATGAATCCAATAATTCATGATTTTAATGTATTACTTTGTAAACATAAAAAATACATCTACTATCAATCTTTAATCATTTACCTGCAATACATCACATTTTATGCATTTAATTACATCAAAATTTTTTAAGCGTGTTTACAACAACTTTTATATTTTGAAATAAATGTGTGCAAGTATATTATCTTTCTGTCTCTGACAGAAATGTTTTTAACATATTGATTTTTCTTCAGGTGCGCATAATTGTTGAATATCAGAATGCTTTTTATCAGTATCATCAGCATCCGTACGCAACAGTTTAAGGAACTTAAATCCTTTCTTACTCTTGATTAACTTATTGACTTAGTATTATATTCTGAATATATTAGAATTTAATTTATACTTTAGGATGATTTTCGAGACATTAATCCTAATCAGCTGAAAAATTTAACCTTCAATAGTAGTTCCAATTATTTCTGTTTTAATTTTGTGCATACTGTACGAGATATAACCTAAAAAAAAGAACTTATTTCTTTTCGGAAGTATTGTAGTTCTTAGTCAGTAGTATACGGGTGGGAGAGTTGAGTTCTGTCTTTATGACTAGAAGTGAAATTGAATTGTTTAACGCCTGTCAAGAAGTGAAACTGTAAATTGAGTTTAGTTGTGAGTTATTTGTCTCCAGCCACTGTAGTCATTGGTATTGTCTGCTCTTCGAGTTCAGCTTTTTATTTCTTACTTCGAGTTGAATTGTAAGATGCTGATGTGAATTGAAGTGAATGCAAGAGAATTGTCACTTTTACTGCAGGATTGCTAGATACTTCTTTCCACTTCTTGTGAAGAGGAAATGAAAAGTCTGCCACCTGTATACGTTTGTACACTTCTTCAGTCCTATTATGTTAATTTGTTTAGTTAAAGCCCAGAAACACGCACCAGGATCCGTCAGCATTAGTTGATTATCAGCAGCATCTTCATCAAGAAGTCAAACATCAGGGAAATGTCTGTCCTTCGCTGCGTTTTCGTGAAAGAGACACGCTGTGAAAGATTCTTCAAAGAGGTTCCAGGTGGTGAACTTGATTAGCGCGTTAGTGACAAGAGGTTTTACGGGGATTAGAATCCCTTTCATTCTAATTAGATGTCCTGAATTGATTCGGCTCCTTTTTGGTCTCTATTACGATACAGACACTAACAAGCTTTAAGGTCGTCTGCGAACCTTTTGAACAGAAGCATGAAAGCAGTCTGGTATATTGTGCTTGTTGTATGGAAGCCGTCAAATGTTTGTATGTCGTTTTCACATTATTTTATTATTTACACTAATTTGCAAAATAACGTATTTGACAGTAGACCAAAAATGGTTAGTGTGAATGCGTTTCTTAAAATTGAACAAGGATTGTAGGTAAAAAAAGGCAAACATTTGTCGATAAATAATTTATAAATGTTTGAAGTTTTGGCTTTGGAATGAAATGCACATATACTTGTTGCATTTTGTGTTATAATAAAGAAGACTAGGTCGATCCTTGAAACAAATTTTGCCCTATTGACGTTAGCATAGTGACAAGTTCTTACATAAGCTACACCCTCGGATACAGGTACTGAAGTTATGATCTGCACTTTCTAAACAGAAGAGTTTCTGACTTGTGGAAAGAGCTTAGCTTAGATACTATGCATTTATATTAATAGCAGTTACTTATATACTACATGTTTTAAAAGCATGGTTATGCTAAAAAATGTAAAGGAGTACCGTGTGAAAAATGTAGGATATTATTTCCTCTTTTTATCCGGGAACTTTTGACCAACAAATGTAAAGGATCATAAATCACAAACGTTCCAGAAAAAAACACGTAAGGCCCGAAAAATGCAAATCCTATCATATATCTGGGCTGATGTTTAAAAGCGAAAAATGCCACAGAGTTCATAGCTCAAAGAAAACCGACTATATACTCAATATTCAGCAATCCATCATTTTTTGAGATGTTTTCACCGTCGGATCTTGAGAAAACTTCGAAAATTTAGTTCATTTAATATGGCTGTTCGAAAATTGAATTCGAAAGCCCTTAATATTGTTGTATAGTGAATATTTAGACGAGCACGAGCGTCGTTGATACTGCACATAGCACAATTTCCAGCATAAGGCGTATTCAATAAAATAACCAACCAAGTAATAAAATTCGATAAATAATCAATCTAATCATCTAACCAACTAGATAGTATACTTTGCCAAAATAATTGATTAAGCAGAACGAGCGTTCTATTTATCGTAGCGAAACAGAAACAACATTCATAAATTGTGTCAAAAGTTAGTACAACTCGTGACGTGCAATGCACAGTTTCCTCTATTTTGAATCCTGCTGACTAATTGACTGTCTAATAAGTCACTTAGTAAATAGCAACGATAAAAGTCACGTGGACCAAATAAAAAATTAATTCCCGCGGCGACCGATAACCGCTAATAGTTAAACCTCCCGCATGGGAAAAATAAACCTTTGTTTTCGGATCCTCCATTTTTTTCCACTCCCTTCCACACCTATTAACAATCATTTTATCAAACGGAGCTGTTTCCACCCCTTCCCCCTGCCCCTACGTGTGTGTTGTCTTCCTCGAACTGACTTATTGATTGCCAAACGATAAAGGTAGGGTGCAGAGGAGTGCGCGCGGACTTCATTAATTTCATCTCTTTTCCTTTTTATTCGTTTTGCTCGGAATATTTGGTAATTGATTTTTTAGCGGTGATATTTTATTAACCCTTATTTTTTTCCCACCCCTCTCGGCGCGTGGAAAAACGGGAAGTCCCCCTTTTCTCATTGTTCTCTGGCTTTAATATTCCCTCTTGGCTTTCCCCAAAGACAAAAGCCTTTGTTCTCTGCCGCCCAGAAGAGAAGACTTCTGAATGTCACTCAAAAATGCAGCCCTCCCCCCTCCTCCTGCCTTCTAGTAAAGTTCGTCTGCGGTTCTACATCCACCCCCTCTCCGCCCTCTGTCCTTAATCTCTTAATGAGGTAATGAGAGAATTTTTTTAACCTCTTTTAACTTTGAAATGATTTTTTTTTTTGCATTGTTTCGTCTCCGAAGTGGGAGGAAGTGAGGTTAAGAGGAACCGTTATCGTCAGTACTCGATCGACGAGTACTAGTTGCTGCCGCTTCACAATCAATATTTTGCTTTGGGGAATGGTTTTTTTCCATCAATTCTTGTTTTATCTGTTTAGGTATTCCCTCCCCCTCTTCTGTGTGGCTCGATTAGCTTTGGATTAAAGCGTAGCAATCGATGAGCTCTCTTTGAGATTTCAATGCAGATATCGAGCAGGTGGATACCCGATGTACCTCCTTGTGGTTTTTATCCCCACGTAATTACTCTCGAGGGGAAGAATTATATATTTTTTTTATCATCTTCTCTTTTTTTATGCACTATTAAGCCAATAATGGATGTTTGTATGCGTGGATGGATAAAGTAGCTTTTGTTTTGTGTGATTGGAGTTTCTGAACATTAATTACTGTTAAGACATCTTTATTAATAAAATATTTTTCCGGAAGACATAAAATCATTTATAAAAAGGTTTCGCAGTGCTCATAAACAACTAAAAAAAGGAGATATTTCTTAAATTTATATCAAATAATATTTCTTTTGCTTCAGTGAGCTGATTTCCAGTTAATATGATTACGAGCTGACCATTATAAAGATGTTTCTTTCTGGAAATTAATTAGCTGAATTCGGTCTCTATGAGGCTTAACTGTTTCAAGTCTGCTGCTACGTATCATGTGCCATCATTCTGCTTACCCTTCAGTGGTATATCTATAGTGCCCCTTTTCAAATGATGCCTTGTACTTGTAAATAAGTCTCGTACTTCAAAGGTCTGTTTTTAGCCAAATGTACTATATTTGTCAACATCGGCGTAGTTGCGTATTCCGCGATTTATTCTGGTTTGAAGTTGGTCTATTTTCTGCTACATCCTTCGATTTCTCGGGACTAGTATGGTTGCCTCTTATTATTATAGCATTGTATTATTTAAAAAATAATTAGCTTCGTTTCAAAAATATTTGCAAACGTTACATCTAAATTACAATTTAAAGGCTCTGCGGATGGAGAAATAAGTACTGAACTGAACTCAGAAATGGAGATGAATTCAATTACTATTTGGACTACAAAAAATTTTATGTTTCTATTAAATTAAAATTCTTTTATGGATTTATTAACTTCTTAGCGGTTGAATTTTGCTTATTTTTTAATTAGATGACGTATTCTGTTTTGGAATGTATTCAGCGAAGAATTCATAACACGTTTCAGATATTTCAGGGTTCCTTGTAATTCTTGCATTAAACAACGAATATAAATAACTTAATTTTAGTAAGCAGATAGATGATTCGAAACAAAAGTCTAACTCGCCAAAACTCGTCAGTAGGTAGTTCACACATTATTGGTTGCTTAAGATTTAGACGAAAACTCAGAAAAAAGACAAACAATAGCTACACATTGTTTCTCTATCATATTGTTGGTCGAGATATTTTTGTAGAAACCGACGCTTGTGGCTGGCGATTTTTCCTAAAAAAGAATAAGCAAGAATTGGAGGGCATCATATGATCTCCTCTGTCAATAACGTTTGAGTATCAGAAATATCATATGATGTATAAAGGCAATTATGTATTAACGTGATATATTAACATGTTGTTTTTTCTCTTGATTGTTAAAACTTAATTTCTTCCTAGTATAGTAGTAGATAATCTGTTGGACATTTTCTAATTATAAAAGTGATTCTGAATTCCGTCTCCAGTTAAATTTTAAAAAGGTTTTTAAAAAATGACGATTTCCTTCTCTCTAGTTACACATCTTGGTCCAGATCCATAGCTTGAAAATATTGGATGTTATAATGTTGTCACTTACAGGAATACAAAAATAGTCCTCATGTTGTTCAAAACGGAACCTTAATACAACTAAATTACCAAGAAACCCATTCAACAAGCAATGAGCGAAAACAATTTAAAATACAGGGTGAACCAAAAGTCTTGCCTTGATTATAAAAATTCATTACAAAATAACCGTTTAATACAATAATGTAACTTTTGTGTCATTGGATACGTTAATTTTAGTAGTTTTTTTTATACAATAGATGGCGCGAGTGCTTCTTCAAGAGTGACTCAGGGGAACATTTGTAAGGAAGACATCATTTTCGGTCGATTGAACAGAGAGCCCAACTTGTGCTTTGGTTTCACGAAACAAATCGCCCATGAATGTTCAACGTGCATTTCGACGTTGTTATGGACGCATCCCTCCTGATACAAAATTAATAAAGAGATGGTATGAAAAGTTTAAAGAAACAGGCAGCGTTACTGACCTTCCCAGAAGTGGCAGGCCTAATGTGAGTGAAGCAACTGTTGAACTCGTTCGGCAATCGTTTCAACGGAGTCCTACTAAATCAACTCGTCAAGCATCACGTGAGCTTCAAATACCGCAAACAAGTTTGCTAAGAATTCTTCATAAAAGGTTTAGGTTGCATGCTTATAAAGTTCAAATCGTTCAGGACTTGCAACCAAATGATTGCCCGAGACGTTCAGAATTCGCAATTGAGATTCTGAACAGAATTGATGTCGAAAACGGTTACTTAAATCGCATTTGTTTTTCCGATAAATCCACCTTTCATGTCAGTGGAATGATAAATAGGCATAATGTCCGTATATGAGGATCAGAGAATCTACATGTTTCTGCACAGTTACAGCGAGATAGCCCTAAAGTTTTTGGTGCGGCCTCATGCATAACAAGGTTATTGGGTCGATTTTCTTCACGGAGAAAAGCATTACCGCTAACGTTTATTTAGACTTATTGCAATTGTTCATTGCACCGCAGTTAGAAGAATTTCAACCATGGATAAAGTTTCAGCAAGATGGAGCACCCCGACACTGGGGTTCCTTAGTACGTGATTTCCTAGACGAAACCTTTCCGGATCGGTGGATTGGAAGGGATGGACCAACACCCTGGCCTCCGCGCTCTCTATACTACTCCTCTTAATTTTTTTTCTTTTGGTGCTATATCAAGGACAGAGTCTTTGCCACACCAATTGCTGACGTCGAAGAACTGAAGGCTAGGATGCAAGCTGCTGTGTACACTGTAACAGAAGACATGTTAAAGAACACTTGGCGAGAACTGAATACTGCCTAGACATTCTCTGAGCTACCAAGGGGGCACACGTTGCAATTTACTGAGGTAAATGGTCTTATAAAAAATTTATAACAGTACTTACAATGTATCCAAGCAAACATATGTCTAATTATAATAGTTTGAGAACAATATTTATAATCAAAGCAAGACTTTGGACTTTTTTTTGAGGAAGCTCTCCTAAATTATCTTTTGCCTTTTATTCCCTTATCCACTTCTTCGCAACAGCATCAAAACCTACCTTTGTCCCTAATAACTCGTTCACCCTATGTAGTCTTAGAAAAAATTAAAACCACGCGTCATATCTACATACATATGCTATGTTAACTAATTAGGCGACATAATAAATTGTATTTCTTGTAATGCATGTAAAGAATCTCCGAGTCATTCGCAATTCTAGGTCAGTTAATAAGAATGGCAAATAACTTGCCAGGTAAATTAGCTCACTCGGGCGACTAAAACCACCATCCACACATCGGAATTTTGCCCCAATCTCCCCTGTGAAAATTCCCGTAGCGATTATTCGCTTGGAAGAGTGAATTCCCTCCAGTGTTCGAATGAGTACATTAAAAGCGATGAATACAAAAAAAAACTCTCCAGTTCCCTGATAAAATAATGTTTTTTGTGCGATCGCATAATAAACTTCCATTGAAACCACGATGGCCCATTGATAAACCCATTACTCAAATGGGAATTGATCGAGCAAAGCGCAAATATTGCCGGCCTCCAGGCAAATTATCAGAAAATGCAAAAACCCGGGCGCATATTAATTAATTAAACAAATAACCAAATTCAGTGATCTGATAATTGGACTGTGCACTGTTGTTCTGTTGTTTTTACTGCTGGTGCACCCGCCATTATTAAAACGCAGTCCATTCGAGCGTTTATTAATTAATTATCTGTAATGACTTTGAGATTTTTATCAGAAAACTCTCCTCGTCCTGGATTGCGAGGAATTGTCGTCAGAATTTTATTTTTTTATTTGTGTACTTCGAGTGATTCGAGAGGTCCTTTGTTGTTCTCTTTTCAACTAGTTGCCCTTTTTTACTTTTACATTTGCTTCTGTTATTCTATGGAACTATTTGAAAGGCATTGATTCTTTCCTTGGGAAATATTGTGGGTCGTCGTCATTTTTGGAGTGGCACAAAATGTTTTGGCGTGACTTGAGAGCGGTTGTTCAAATGATCATTTAATATTACGATGATACTTAGGAATGTTACAGTCTATCAGAGGACAGGAAATCTGTTACGGTAAGTAGCATATTCTGCATATTTAGTTTGAGCTACATTTTTCTTTATTTCTGTGCAAGGAACTAAATGGGAACATGGCTTAAAATATTAAAAGAAACTCGCCGATTTATATCTTAGAAATATTAGGCTTTCATTATATTGTTGTATTTTATAATACAGCAATATAATGAATTGTATTGTGGCATGTATTGTTTAAACTATTTATAAATTCAATATTTGGCTTGTGAATTCTAAACAAAATTGTCGTGATAAATGTTAGCTGAAACATTTTAAAAACTCTTAACTGCATATCTTTCGAAAAATTACTATTTTATGTCTTTTGGGCTTCTTCAGTATTGTAATATGCATTTAATCCATGGGTTGAAATCTATAAAACTCAGAACTCTGAGTAAATCCAAATGTTTGATTCAGGAAAATGTGAATCATTAATTAAGATTAGAGTCCTGTTTGGATACTCGATTAGTTGGCGATGCAGATAGTTATTTGATTAGCCGGATGCATGCTCAGTAACCGTTGGGTAATCATGGCAGGAAGAGTCTTTTTAGAATAAGATTTATTTCGCAACAAAAACCAGTAAGTAAAATTGTTTTTACTTTGACTGATCTTTATTAATTACACAAGGTGACAAAATCCTCAGCAGGTTTCCTGATTTGTGTCATTGTTTCTGTTCGTATCAGAACACAGTGAATAGTTTTAAACGTAGTAAAGTCATTTTGTGCCTTTTCGCTTCTCAAAGTTCATTGTCACGCAGTCGACCAGGAGGTTGTCGTCTATTTAAAGTGATTCCATGTAATGCTGGTCTAACCTTCTTAATTGAAAGGCAACCGTCTTGAATGGGATTTTCTTGTATTTGGAAAGTATTTATTGCTTTAGAAAGGTTAGTCGATGCATTTAACTAAAATATTGTATTGATAGCATCTTATGGTCCCTAAATATTCGGTAAAAAGGGCTGTGATTACAAAGAAAGAAGGTGACAGAATTTTTAAATGTTTTCAGTTCTAATTTTTCAACTTCTTGACTCTACTTTATTTACATAATGGTAATATGGTGAGCATTTAACCCAAGTTATAATTTATTTGATTTGTTGGATCAGCATTGCGTTTCGAAACTTCACCATCAATGCCATTAGTAAGTAGTCATCTGAGTCTTTTCATTTTCCTAGTCCAACCCGTGATGGTAGTTAATCTAGAAATGGACTAATTTTTTTCTTATTGAGCCAAAGAATTGATATCAGCTGTGTGACGAAATATCCCACCACATCTACGCACGTACACTGTAAAATCCGTCCCGGAGGATATATGCTACATATGCAGCATATATCGGAGCAACTGATTTTAACCTGTGTGTAAGGCACATCCAAATGACAGGTGAAGGATAGTTTTCGAAATTTCAATGGCTAAGTTTTTATCTTCGTCTTCCTGGAAGCAATTGGTTTAAATTTTAAACTGTTCAACATCGATACTATTTTGTTTGCTTTAAGCGACAAATGATATGTACACATGGTTTTCCTATCGTTAATCAGCGTCCATATTACGCAGTTTGAGAAAAAGCTGCTCATACAAAACATTAGAGAAGGAGCTATATTGCGGCACTTTTTGAAAATTAATTATTAGATTATAAAAAACTGCTACGCATTGGAATTATTTGGTTTAGTTTCTCGCACACTTGATAGGCAATAGTGAACATGAAATCCATAAAATAGTAACGTTTTCCAGTTGCGTTGCATTTAAAATACTTGTTTAAAATGACATTTTCAAGTTCAGGTCAACAATATTAAGTTTGTAGATTAGCATATGTTGATAACAGACGCAAAAAAATATTTCATATTACCCTGTTGTGAACTGAGTCGCTATTGCGAATAATTATCTTTTTGCTATTATTATCCAATATTTGCGTGTTATAAAAGGTAAAGAAGTTATGTTTCACATTATTTGTCTTAAATTCCTTGCTTTTGTCATTATAATTAGAGGCAGTTGTAACGTCTGAAATACTCGATATCCAGTGGTTTCATTCGTTTTCAAAGAATTCATTTGTTGCATTTTGAAAGTACACTAGCAAATAAAAAACCAGTCGCTATTTTTTCAGATAATGACTCTGGAACACGTAATCAGGTCATGTATTCCTAATTCATTTTTGTTTGAAAATAATGCATGCCGTTGTAAAAAGTGAGATTTGGCACGTAAATAATAAAGGATAAATCGTGTAAAGCTGTCTTAACTGGCCGGAAAGTATGTAAATTTTATAGGATGGATTTTAAACCTTGCATGTTAACTAGTCTAGACAATAATAACATACAATGCTCTCTTCCTCGTTCAAAAAAGATATTTTTTATCTCTACTTAGTTATTTTTTTCAGTCAATAGTGTTAGTTAATATTCAGATGATAAACCTGAAGTGACCCGCGCCAATTCGACTTTTTAATGTAATGCTCATTGTTCAACTGTTGCTCGATCGGTATGAAGGAACTTTTGCTGTTTTAACTCATTACTTATTTTTGCTTCATATTTTGTTTCACAATATAATTCTGGTTCCCATATTAGAGCCTCAATTTTGCTGAAATGTCCTTTCTCTCATTCATTTTTGTGAGAAGATAACATTATTATGGAAACGGAAAGAGAATTCAGAACTATTTTATTCTTCATCCTCTTCACACTATTCTTATTTTCTGTAAATAAACCTCAAATGTGTTCAGTTGTTTCTAAAACTAATAATAATAATCTTATTCCAAGTAATCAATTTCCGCTTTAACACGTTCACGTCGGCGCGTAGCACTAGTGGCACTTGAATGTTTCATCGGGAGGTGCGTACCACCAACAATTTAGTTCGTTTAGCAACTAGAAAAAATTTCCATATAGTTGAAAATTAAAATAATGGAAATTTAGCGTATATTAATTGAAAAAGTGGGATTTTATTTCAATTCATTATTTTAACTAGAACTTACATAATAAATTCGATAATATAAACATAACAATTCAATATTATAAACATAGTTGTTTATTTATTTCTATGCAATTTTTTAAAACATTTCACAAAAAGTGCTAGCAAAAACGACGGCAATAGTGGTTAAAAAATAAAGAGCAGAAATGGATATCATTGCGGAAAAATTTAATTTTTCACTTTAGATCGTGCCGCCCGATAGAGCAAAACACTCTTAGAGTAGAAGCCCATGGGAGAGAAACATGAATTTTAGCGCCGGCGTGAACGTGTTAAGATGGTTCTGCTCTTCTCTCTCTCTCTTTCTTTAACTCCGCTCATCAGGCCATAAAACTATGCCATGGACTTTTTAAAAGTGTGCAAAGCATTTGTTTTTCTTGTATTGAGGGAATGCAAAAGAGTTAGCCATCTTTTTAATTAGCTTGTTGTCATAATTTCATATGCAGTTCATACGTATAACTGGAAATGGAAAATTTCGGACTACACCACTAATGTTCTGGGCGTATTTGACGAAACAACAGTTAACCAGCTGGAGTGTTCTTCCTTCTACTTTCTAATATAAAAGCCGAGTTTAGTAGAGTAGCGAAGGAAATCGAGTGTGCATTTTGGATCTCTTTCTTTGACCGACTGATTACAAATTTTGATACAAATCTACAATTGTGTCGAAATCACGTACCCAATTTATATACCTATATAATCATGTTTATGAGTGATTGCGTTTCCATAGACACGAATAGATAGATCATTTGACGGGTTTGTTCGAAAATTTTACACAGGTCAAGAATACTGGTGTTAAGATCATATACTTAAATACACTCGTATAACGTGTTGCCTTTGAGTTATCGCGTTTATGTAGGTACCAATAAACAGATCGACGAACACTCAACATTTTGACGGAATTGATCCAAAATTTAATACAGATCTGCAATGCTAGTAATTAATCCATACGCCTACATTTGTTTATCTAGCTAGTTGCGTTATTTGTTCACATGCACACACACGGACAGATTTCCCGTAGACGGATTTCATCCAAAATTTTAATGTAAAGACCGCAAACAAAATTTCATCCTTTTAGCTGGTTGCGTTTTTGAGTTATCGTGTTCACAAACAGAGAAACATAATTTCCAAAGTTCTTTTTTCGAACTCGGGAAGGTCTGAAAAGTGTTTATTCAACAAAATCCCGAGGTCAAATTTTTTGACAATTGCAATCCTTTCTCTTCGTATACGAGAAAGTAAAAAGCAAGCAGAACTTGAAAAAACAAAGAAACTATTCTATTTTTGTCACCTCACGTGCAGAGAAACCGAAGCTATCACTTTATGATTTTATATCACTCGACAAGTCCTGTTATTTCCAGAAATGGCCCTTTCTCCAAAGAAGACAAAATGGCGAAAATCGAGCGCTGCCTGTCAACCTACTTAATCTGAATGTTTTATGACAAAAAGACGTTGCCATGCATGAAATCGAATAAATAAAATTTTTTATCCGGAAAGGCTTTTCAGGAACACGTCACACATCAGCTCTCTCTTTTATTTCTTTTCCTGTTTCGAGATGTTTTATCCGTCTCCTGTAACCAGAAATGGTGAAATATATTTTTCAGCTCCTGGCGTGTGATTTTTCTCGAGTTCGGAAGATTAGAGGCGAAAAAACGGCTGAAATATCATCTCTTCTTATTACTGTGTCTTATTTATTCGAAATAAATCCGTTCCCGCCTCGTAAGCGCTCTTCCGAGGAAAGCTTTACGTCTTGTCACTTTGCTCTCTTCGGATGACGCGAGTTGAGTCGTGTTCTCTGTTCTTTCTTCTTTCTATCGCGATGCCAGATATCGCTTGGATTCTTTATGTTGACACCTCCGTAATGACACATTACAATCGTTTGCACTGATGTTCGATGAGAATGGGATGATTGTCAGTGGGTGTGGTTTGTTTGACGAAAGGAAAAACGGTAGTCGCTTCGTCGAATGATATTATGATAACAGAACTACAAATCTTATATTGTATTTTATCTTAAGTCGATTTAGAGACAATGTGATTAGTGATACAGGTATAAACTGCTAATTAATCAAGCAAATAATAACTAGTAATTCTATGAACAGTAGGCCTCGCGTCAGCAATACTGCAACACAAGATCTGCCCTTCATTGCAGTCTTTAACACGTTCCGTGCCACGTGTACCATGTATGGTACATGCTAAACTTTCCATTCAGACCACGTGTACCATCGTTGGTACACATTATTCGAAAAGTTAAAACTGGTCGCAGAGCCATGTGTGCAATGAATGGTTCACTACGTGATAACTACGCTAAACAAGCTAATTACATATGGATTGACGATATAATGAAATATTGTGTGATAATATATCAATCTTCAAAAATCTATCATCTAATTATTCAAAACATCAAATGGCCTGAATGAAAAGTCAAGTGAAAACGGCTTTTATCTAATGTTGTCATTGCACATCCTGGAGGCGGATAGAGGGAAGGAGGCATTCTTTCTCACACTTTCGATCTATCTAAACTTTTTTTGTCTTGATTTTACATGAAACCACATTCGCATGGAGGTACATGATGTCTGTTTGTAGCTCATGGTGGCCAGAAGATTGGATAAAGATTGGTTAAATGAACATCTTTGTGTTGGAAGTGAATCACAATCAAAACAAATGCATTATTTTTCCTCTTCTTAATACCAAATATTATTGAATAACCTTTAAGAACACAAATGCAGATGCTGCTAGATACCTAGGTAATATGCAATACTGTAAATATTTTCATGTATCTTCAAGTTTGCCCTAAGAATACCACTGTTGTAGACTGCTGGCTACGCTTACGGAGTAACATAATAATGGGCTTGGCACGTGTGTCGTGAAATCCTTTGTATTGCAAAATTCATTAATTTGAAGGAGTTATCCATAAAGGAGTATGCAAAAAAATGACTTTTCGGCATGTATATCAGGCAGAGTAATTGATTCCTGCAGCCTGCTTCCATTACAGAACGATAAACTACCGCAGAAAGTGACACCAACGCTGCTGAAGTGCCCCACACTGATAGACTCCACAAATCACACCAGAAACAAAAGCATCTGTCACCCTTTTAATATGAATCCCTGATTCATGCACAAAAGTAATGAATGAATGAATGCTTTCTTGGATGGAAATTCTACCCCTTCAACGCCCCCACATTCGATGAAGGGGCACGAAGGGGGGTGGGCATTCGGTGGGGAATCCAGAAAAGAAGGGAATCGATCCAAGAAGCGCTTCATTAAGCTTGAAACAAGACCCTGACACCCTGTTTAATTGAAACAAGACTCCTCCAATCCCTTCAAGGGGTTGCATTCCCCCTTAGGAACTTCAGTCCAGAAAGAAAAGGCAACGTTTTTATCGTCGTCTTCCTTACAAAAAAAGTAAGATTTGTGAATGTTCTGCATTTGTTTTCTTTGTTAACTCATTATCGGTTGAAAATTCGAGTATGGGAGATGTTTGCTGAAACCAACATTTTCACTTGATTTGCATTTAAAATGGATTATTGCGAAACTGGCATAAAGTTCTATAGTGTAGTGGCGATGTAAATATTCTGGGCATAATGTTTATCACATAGTCGTGCAGAAAATTTTAAAGCTATTGAAGAAATGCTTAAACTTGCAGAAATGTTAAATTTTATGTAAAATAAATCGGAAAAAAGAACTGATTATTTTTTTTAAAAAGCAAAGTTAAAGTGCCTGATACGACTTAATTGTTTAAAGTGGATTTACGTAAAGTTTTTATGAAAAATAATTCCAAAAATTGCGTGAAGCAATTTTTCTCATGGATAAAGATTTATTTTATGGATTTCATTCCACCAAGCGCTACTTTGTTTTCGTAGCAAATTAATTCTAGCATAAGTAAACGCCTACTTCATTTGATTACTATCTTAAGCGCCAAATATATTGAAGTTCTGTCTTGCACGCTAAGCGTCAAATATTCTGGTTTTGTAGTGGGGTTTTATATCTGTTACTTAATTTTGGATTTAAAACATAATATATTACAATATGCCTACTATGAATTTAAAATTTTAATACCATAATAGTAAATACACATGAAACATAAGGTAAAAGGTTAGATTTTAAGAGTAACAGTTCATCACACCTGATTAATTTAAACATTTTAAGCCAATGGCCAAATAAAATTGCGTTGTGTTGGTTTTGATAAAAAAAAAACGAAACATCCAGGTTTTAAAATACAGATTTAAATAAGTCAGATCGTGATAACTCTCTAGAAATCGGTGTGTGAGAGATAAATGATGACAGAAGCATATTTGTATAAACATAATTTATTTAAAAGAATCTAATTAAACTCTTGGATATATAAATATATGCAAAAACAACTTTTCAAATCAAGAGTGGGCCCTTACACATGTATGTATATATTTACTCAAAGCAAAGCACATGCTTTCATGTCAGATCTGCACAAAATATTACTTTACTTCAAACATGACAACCCATTTTGTAAATTTATCAAAAAAAAAATGTCAGCTGGTACACATATTATTAAATATATTGTTTCTGAGTTGATCTAGTATTTGAGATGGGCAGATTAATCAGTAATAACAAAAACACACTAAGATCAACATCTGTTGCTCTCTAAATTTGAATATGAATGACTATGAATGGAAGTTCAAATAATATAATCACTCAAAAACGTCTGTAATTACTTTTTTCAATTTATAAATAAAACTTCATTTAAATGGAGATGTCACTTAGTTTATATATATAATATAAATTTGAACAAGCTCTGATAGTTTTTTAAAATAACAAAGATTTAAATAAGATAATAGCTAATCAGTCCAGAAATCATTTGAGCGAAAGCCAATTTCAGCTGCAGTAGATTTACCTAATTTATTTAAATTTTTCTTGTCATTTTTTAAAAATTAATTTTAATGTAATGAAATTACTTATCTTGATTGGTTTTTGGTATGGCAACTTCCCACGGGATTCATTTGGCTTTGATCATCTGACTTCGGCCAACTGGATCTTTCGCAATACGGCTGGATGGGAGCATCAGGCACAGCGGTTTTCGGGACATTTCATCTGCGGCAACGGTGGGAGTCTCAGGTACCAATTCAGTGCAATTTGCCCACAACTTAGAGAGGTGTAGATGTCCAGTCCATCGTCATTTCGTCCTTCTTTGGTGAGTCTGGTCCCAACTTCCTTTCGTGATCGGATCTTGTCAGGTGCAGCCTTTAGCACGGGCTCCTTCCTTCTCGCTCTCGGGAACTTAAGCCTGGATTGAGGCAACTCAATGGTGCCGGCGCTGCACGGTAGATTATGCCGTCTTAAGACCTCGAACAGCCATCACGCCACTGGCTATGATCTTCCTTCTCACTCAAAACAGTTCTTGGACCGTCTAGTTTGCAGATTAGCTACATTAATTACATTTCCTTGCGAAAAAGATTTTCGTCTCTCTGGGCACAGTCAATCTCTTCTTCGTCTCTACCAAACAAAAAGTCTCTCTTCACCCGCAAACACTGCCATTTTGAATCGCCCGAGGAGTCGACAAGCCCTCGCCAACCATGCCCAATTTGAATATAGAGAAAGGCTCAGGGAGAATTAAATTTTATGCGCCAAGCGGTGCAAAATTCGCCAAGCCACTAAGGTTTATTTTCGAGTGGCTTAAGCCTAACTTTAATCGCTGACAATTTGAACAATTGGAGTGAGGCTCCGCGTACTACATCCAATCAAAGAATTTTCCTTTAATTGGGAAAAGGGCTTAACTTTAAGAAATTATAGCGACAAGCTGTCACCGTGGAGAGGAAATAGGGGCGTGTCGTGTCAGATGGTCAAGAAAATAGTGGATAAGCGTTTCCGCCTGACGAAGAGAAACCGCAGTTCTAAGGAGGTTCGAATCTCAAAAACGGGTCAGGGGTCAGCAAAGAATGCACCCATTTCCGCTCTGGAAAGGCAACTAGAGACATCGAGTTCTTTTTGTAACTTTCCGAAAGGATTCGGTGTGCATTCAAACTGAGAATGTGAATTTGTTTTTCGCTCTCACACTATGATTTGCAAAATATCAAACAATGTTTCTAATAAAGTTAGTTACACATAGAATGGAAGTTTTTAAATTAAACACAGAAAATTATTAACATTAGGATTAAAATAAATGTGGATTTTTATATATAAGAAGTTGAAATTGTTCATAAAATTTGTATCTCAGTGAGCAAGTACAAAAATAATTTTGTCATTTCAACATGTCAGTTTTGTTAAAATCATTTTTCGTCTTTGAATTTCTTTACACGAATTACAATAGAACGAAAGCGTTTTGTGTGATTTACGAAACTTAATGGAAGTGAAAATGTGCAGTTCTGTAATTCAGATTATTATTAATTTGGTTCCCAAATTAGGTTTATGGATAGCCCCAACGTTTAGTAATAGAAAAAGTTTCCAGAACTGCAAAAGAAATAAACGAGTGGGAATATTCTCTCTTCGATTTTCTTGTATACTTACCCATTAACACGGCACCTTTTGTGTTTCATAGTGTAATGAAGGAAAGCGAGTGTACAATTTAGACCATTTCCTAATTTCTTTATACAAGAAGTATTCCGTTCTTTATACAAGAAGTATTCCGTTTCACCTACAACATTTATTACGATAAAAGAACACAATACACACTGGACGTTTCATATTTGGACTGTAACATGCACAAATATTAATGTTTTCTCATCAGAAATTAGCGTCCGTCACATCGAGTTACATGATTAAACTCCTTTTATACTGACGTATTCGAAATTGCATCTTTTCTCGGCGAGTCACTTAACACGGACACATCAAAACCACTGTTCTTTCAAGTCGAGTTACATGGCTTAACTGAATAATATCTTTTGTGCAACAGCGCCATCTATAATTACTCGTTAGCTCATAATAAATTAATTTAGTCCAAAATTACTGCACTTACAGTTTTGGCCATAAAACAAAACGATAAATTTCATCCATTTAACTGGTTGCATTTTTGATTTGCAGACCGACAGGCATGCAGAAAAATTGATAAAAAGTTCATTTTTATCAATTATTATCGTAAATGTATAATTGCGGACGGTAAATAAACGTAGTTTATTTATTTATTTGCGTAAGGAATCTGCAATTTACTTCTTTTAATTCTTTTCGTGACATTCCTGCCAATCGAATAGAATGATCATTTTCAACAATATCATTGCAGTAAAGAGGCGTCTGCAATGTAAACAGCGTTGATAGAGAAGTAAAAATCAAATCACATCGGTCGTTTACCTGCGAATTTCTTCGAATGAAATGAAAATCTCGTTGTCTTTTTTTTTTCTAACAGATCTGACATTTCTGAAAATATAATATTTGCTCTCTCTGAGAATGAAATTAATTTTAAGCTCACGTCAGTTGATTTTGCTTAATAAATTACGAATCTTGATGAATTCTGGAAGAAAGAGCAAAAAATAACTCTCCACTTCTAGAGTTTTATTAAAATTTCTTACAAATTTATCTCGAGATTTGAAAAAAAAAAGTAGTGTGCTTTTAGATGGAATTAAAAGAAAGAGGGTAAAAAATTCTAATCCTCACTCCGTCAACCAGCCGAAAACCACATTTAAATTTATATATAAAAAAATCCGCAGCAAATATTTCCCAAAAAGTGTTGGAAAGTCTGCTATTTACTTTATGATTAATCACTTTTGACTTTGAAAATAAAAACGATAAAAAAAATCCAAGTGGAAAAAAATAAAAAGTAGGGAAATTCTCGGCCGTTATTAAAATGTCATTACAAGAACGTTCGCATTTATCAGCCGATTTTCCTTACCAGTGACTTCACTTCCGTTCTTCTATTGCTGGTGAAATCAAAAAATGACCGTGTTACTCATATATATGTATGTAAATAATTTTTTTATCGTTTGAGAAGGGTTCCCCTTTGTTTGCGTAGAAGGGGTGTTGGAATGCCCTCTTAATTTGTTGGCTAAGTTTGTTCACGACAGTTTCCTCAACCCCTTGTTTGCTCTTTCATTTCGAAGTGACAATGAACACCCCCTTTTCTGTACCTCCCCCACTAGTGTCTGTCGGTATCTTTTTGTTTAAACTCGCGGCGACATGTATGTAAAGGAAGCAATTACTGATGACGGCAGATTGTTTTCAGGGGAACATCAACTGCCCCCCCCCTTCTTCAAGAAAAATGAGGGAGAAAAAAGTGATCACCCTCGAGGTAAAAATCGAAAAATGTTTTCATGTTGGGAAGTTCAGTTAATTAAAAAAAATAGAGAAAGAGGGAATAATATGACATATAACCGACAGGTACGGGGGATATGATGAAGTTTTTCCCTTAGCAACGACGATGTTCTGTATAAAATTTTATATCGTTGCCGGATAAAATGCAACATATCTTATTTGGCTTTTTCTGGATTAATGTGATATTCGGGTTTTGCGATTAAAAAGGATGGCATGAGCAATTTATATTTTTAACAGCCACTTCATCATTTAGAACTTTCATTTAAAAAGTTAATAAATATACGTTTTGCCATCTTAGCCTTTATATTGATTATAGGACTGTGCAACAAATACTATTTGCTATCAGGATGTCTATTGTAAGATTAAAAATTTCTATTAAGTTAAATCATCGTCTCACCATGCACTGTTCTTTTTTCTTTCATTTTATGTTGTGTGTGATTTTTTTCGACGTGGGATTTTCGTGTTGATTTGTCACTAAAATGTGTTTATAATCCAAACTAGCAATCAAAAATCATCTAATAGTATCGACTTCATGGTTATATGGCACGTCAAGTGCCCTTTTTGGAATCCATTGCGCATCTTGAAGGAGAAACACGGATTTCACGTCATAGCACAACGCAAGACATCATACAGTTATGCTAAATGACATGCGCATTTGCATTTATCATGTGACTTAATGCCAGATGATTGGATTTCATTTCATTATCTCAAGTTAACTAATATTTTGTCATCATTTTCTTAATATATGAAAAATTATTTATATAGATTGTTAACTGCCCTCGTGTTTCTGATTATTCCTTCATTTACGGTGAAATGTCTGACTCGTGCAGCGAATTACAGAATTTTTGATGTTTATAAATATGTAATTAAGTCAAAGTAGCCTTTTAATTGATTTAAAAGGCAAAAATCACTGGGATATGCTTCTTATCCTATATCATAAGTATCTTGAGTGTCATTTACGCTCTTATGTGGATTGAAAAAATAAATAAATATCTCAAATAAGATATGTCGTCTAATTTAAGAGGTTAAATAAATTCATAAGTCAAGAACTTTAACGCTGTGGCAGCGGTTTCCATGGATAGCCTTCCTGTAGTTTCAAAATACTGAATCATTTAATAAAACAGGTGAATTCTCGGTTTAATCGATCGGAAATCCGATTTTACTGAAGATTGCTATTTTGAGAGAACTAGTTGACGCAGACGTCGTGCTTATCATCTGACCATGATTACGAGTCCCGTTCTAAAATCTTCAAGTAGCATTAAAATGTGAGGTTTATCCCTTTATTTGTATATGTTTTGAAAAACCTCTTAGTAACTGACATTGTCAAACAAATAATTGAACTCTCTTTGCTCAGTAGCTATTCAGACATCTTCACTCCGTGAATTCCGCAGCTGATTTGAGGACAAACAAATATTTGGCACCTTCCACTTGGTAACGCAACCAAACTCAGTTGGCGCGTCAACAACTTTAATGGCACATATTTTTAACCAATCAATCAACGCAGTGTAATTGGTTACTTGATTTTGTATGAAACATCAGTTAGAGACTGATTAATTAACACACAATTTAATTGGTTATTTTACAGATTTCAGATTAAACCGTATAATTCTTCTTTTATATTTTACTTGGGAATAAATTGCATGGTTTTCATATCAATCGAAATTCAAAAATCGATGACGAAGTATGATAATCTCCCTAGTTCCATATAAAAGAAGAGCAGAAAGAAAACTTTAAACCCAGCTGAACGAATCAGCGATAAAAATTATATTCTACAACATTAAACCATTTTAAATATATCATATCTATTTCATCGATATCAGTCGTATGTTTTCTTGGATTGCCCGCATTTCTTGATCAGAAGGGGTCCTGTGTCATTGTACACATGGAACAACGAATCTTGACCACTATCGCTTGTCCATTTATATTTCAACCCTAAAATAAATTATTAAACTCTATTTGTTCTGTATCTCTTCAGACTCTATGAAGTTGAAGGTGATTCGATATATTTGAAACAAATATTTGGTATCTTCCGCTTGATAACTGATCCAAACGCAGTTGGAGCGTCAATAGCATTAATAGAACAGATTAACCATTGTAGTTGGATACTTCATTTTGTATATAACATCAGTTAGAGAATGATTGATCACCACACAAATTGAAAATTAATTAGTTATTTTACAGACTAGAGATTAATCCGTTTAATTCTTCTTTTATATTTTACTTGGGAGTAAGTTGCATGGTTTTCATTCCAATCGAATCATTTGAATCACTTCAAAAATCGGTGACGAAGTATGATAATCTCCCAGCCCCTTACAAAAGAACAGCACAAAAAAAACTTTAAATCCAGCTGAACAGGTCTTATTGAAAAACGATTCAACGATAAAAATTATATTCTACAACCTTCAACCATTTTAAGTATTGTATCGATTTCATCGATATCGGTCGTCTGTTTTCTTGGACTGCCCACCGTTCCCGGTCTGAAGGGGTCCTGTGGCAGCTGCACGCATGGAGCAACGAATCTTGACCACTATCGGGTATCCATTTATATTTCAACCCTCCTTCGTGAAGAAAAAGAATCTATATTTTTCGGTACACGAATCTCCGCATGTCGAACACTGCTCATTACGCCCTTCGATAATCGATCTTGGGGAAGGCTTTTAAACTGCTGGCAGGGAGAATGGGGCTCATTATTTCCTGCCCAATCGATTCCCGCAAGAAAATGAAAACGATATATCGTAACCTGTCGTATCCCTCTCCTGGTCGTGCCGTTTAGACAATTGAAGGAAATGAAACTGTTTTTCATGAAAACAGTTTTTTTAATCAATCAATCAAACATAAATATCCCAAATAGTTAGTACTGTCTGTAAATGCCGATCTAAAATATTTAGTGGGAAAAATAAATTGAATCTGAATATTACATGCAGCTATATCGCAAAGGGTGTCAAAGAATATATTATTACATTGTCGATCATTATTTGAACTATTTTATAAAAAAATACGAAATAATAAATTACTTTACTGTGTCATAAAAACAATACTATATTTATATCATTTTACGAATAGAAAACAATTTATTTTTTCAATCAATAGTGCGTAAATATTTGAAATAGTTAATGCCATCTATACGCGCAGAAAAAAAAAGTTTGAAGAAATAAATAAATCTGAGTGTTGTATTCAACTATACTGTAATTGGAACAAAGAACATGTAATTACACTAGCAACCAGTTAACAATTATTTTCTAAAATTATTCACAGAAGGTATACAAGCTCTCTATGAAGATTGTACTCTATAATTTTCAACGAAATGTCAGTTCCGATAGATGAATTGGACATTAATCTTCACATTTTTATTTAAATAAAGAAAACTTAAATAAATATGTATTGAAGTCCCTTTATGAAAGAATAACAAAAGCTTATTAAAAAGATTTTTGATAGTTTGGAAATGCTCGTTTTACTTAAATACTGTAATGTATAGATGGCATTCAATTCCGATGTGTTTCGGAAATGCAAGTATGCAGGATTATAGAAAATACAGAGCAAGTGTCAAGTCTATTTTTCATATATCCGGACATAAGCATTAATCCTTTTTCATTCTTTTTTTTTATTTGTCTGGTGTGATAATCCAGACTTACACAAGAATTCTACGCTTCAGTTTAGATTGCTTTTAATATATGCACGGTTAAGTAGTAAGTATTGCTTTTAGCTATCAACAAAGCTGAATTGAATAGAGGAATTTTAATTTAGTAATTCTGTTCTTTAAGCAGTGAAGAAAGTAAACGGTGTGCTTTAAAATATAGCTCTTCTAACCATAAAGAATCATACACATGCATATTTATAGGAGATGTGTTATATTTTCGCGAAAGTAGTTTCTTTATTTCCTTCAAACTCTAAAAATCTGTTAAACAATGAAATAAAATGGTGATTTATCATCACTTTCAGTTCCGTAAACAAATTACTAAACTTTTGAATGTATCCTGTTACTCTGGAGAGGACCTTACTGAAAAACAAATGTCACTTTGCAACTCGGGCGCATTAAGAATTTTCTTTTAGACTAGTAACAGAAACTAGATGCTAATACAAAACATGACGTAGACTTAGTGATAGATTTTGATATGGTAAGCAGCTGAATGCAATATAAGACTAGATATTCGAAGAAATTCGTATCTTTTTATTTGACCATATCAAGCAACAAACACTAACTCCTACGAAAGTGCAGATATCCTGCTATATCAAATATTGAGATAAGGTTTTATTCTTTCAGCTAATATAAGCAAAAGTATTTATCTAATTTCATTTTATGTATTTTTTTAAATCTTTCATAAGTAATAAGTAGCAAAACTGTGGGGTCAGTAAAGTGATGGATTCAATTCACTTGGCAAACTTAACTGTTCATGTCATCAAACATGTCCGTGTTGTCTTAGCTGAGCTGTGGCGTCATGTCAGTTTTTTTCTTCTGCAAGATGCGTTATGGATTCCACATTGACACAGTGCATTCGATAGGTATCTTGTGAACGTGAATTGACTCCGTTGTGTGAATTCTCATTTCTATCTACGTCAGCTTCCGGATGTCGATCTTATATTTTTATGCATGTCACCAAAAACTATTGGAACTTTCGGTGAGAAAAGTCTCTCCATCCTTTCTTTCCTCCCTTTACGATGATTGTGTTAGAACTGCTATAAACAGAATGTACTTTCACAACTCTGCACCTGTGCATCTTGATGACAGATTTATATCTCTGAGAATGGTTGCAGGTTCTTCATATCATAGAAAAATGCTCTACTTCAGTGCGTTCCCTTCGTGCGGACTCGGGTTCTATTTTTTTCCCTAGGATGTGAAATCTGCCATTTGTACCTCTTTTTATCTCCTGGCGATGTTACCGCTTCACAACCTCCCCATCTACTCCTCCAGTGCTGGGGCGCACCTCCACCCACTTTATTTCTAAGCGCCCCGGCACAGCTTCCCGATTAAGGAGGGAGGGAGCATCACTCAGATTTTACTCGTCTCTTGAACCCCCTCCCTTCAACTCTTCCTTTTCTTTACTTAGACTTATAAGATTTTTTAGGAGGGGTCTTTTTATTGAGCTAAGCCCCCCGTGGGAACCGTTCGCGTGCCTCGCACCGACTATTTTCCCCCGTTTTCACAATCCCGTCATGCAATGCGCCGCCCCTGCATCAAAATCCTTCCATTACCGAAATTACGAGCTTCAACAAATCCGTTGAGCCTTTTCTAGAACATCAAGATATGCTTGCTCTCCTACCTCCACCTCTCACTTCCGTTATTAATAATATAAAAGTTTTATGTTGACACCTGTTTCGCTTTGCCGAGGTGTTTATTTTTTTCAAAGAAATATTTTGAGCTTTGTATTTATGTAAAGGAGAAGTTTTAGCTACGTTTATAGAGATGGAAGCATAAGAAATTGAATAGGAAGAGATATCCGTGGGGATTTCGAGAAAATGAGCCTAAGTAAATAAACTAGCAGAAGTTAGTGGATAAATAAAAATGCACAGTAAGATTGAACTTATGTACCTCTCTCTCATGTATTGATTAAATTTATTTTACTGTGTGCTAATGGATATTTTGATTATTTTCGAAAAACCAAAATGAGTTCTCATTGAAAATAATAATTAAAAAGACATTTAAATCACCGTCCACTAGTTGAATTCAACCTGCCATTTTTTAATTGTTTTTCAATTTGTATTCCCTGTTATCTACAATTTTTTCTTTTCTAATCAGTACGCCTAGAAGAGGTAAGATAAATTCTACGAAATGGGTAATGCCTGGATGGATTTTTTTGTGTAACAATTAACTTTTACAACGATTTATCTGATGAAGGAAAAGACAGTTCATCCTCCCTCCCCCAAGAAAATGTTATTCTTAAGGTTAAACGGGTTTTTAGTATTATTATTATCCTACGCTAATGCTGTGTTTTCGCAAAGAACAAAACTCTCTGCTACTGTGTTGATCTAAAATAATCCAAGATGATGTGTTAAGATAGATAAAATCAATGGGCTATCTTATAACACGTGATAATTAGTATAAAGAAGTATGATTATGCTATAAAACTGTCACAATTTCCAAACGCTATTTTGTTTGTACGCTTTTATTATTTATTTTCCCTTTTAAATGAAATGACTTGTAGGCAAATAGTGGCACCCCTGAAACGTGAAGGATCAAAACAAACTTGTCATTCTATATTCTACGAATATGAAATTCCCTGGAATCAAGAGACGTGCCACAGGCACTTAGCACTTTTTTTTCTTTCTAGAAACCTGAAAAGTGGTATCAGTGTTCTAACATTTCTAAAACAAAAAGTAATTAATCTTCTTTTCGTCAAAGACGGTCATTAGCCATGGTAATGGTATCCACCCTGACTCGGGTAGGAAATGATTTATTATATGGGTGATTATTTTTGAAAACTTTTCCTCAGATTTATTTATCATTGTTCAACATATTTATCGCAGGAAATTAGAGGAATGCTTTGCCAGATGTCAGTGTATTTGGTCTCATTCTTTGCTTTAAACTTTTCATTGGTAAATATCTAATAATGGAATATATATAGTTTAAATTTTGTATTTCATTATTTCATTTGTATGATTATTGATAAGGTAATTTGATTTAAATTTTTAGATTTATATATATATATAATATTAAAAATATAACACATGTTTTGATTAACTGAAATATTTAACTATATATATATCAAAACAAACAAGAAAGAAAAGACAAATTCAAAAACATGCAAGAAACAGAGGGCAAATAAAAGACAAATTTAATAAATTGAAAAATATCATGGCGAGCCACTCGGTATAATTTTTCTTGTATTTGTGTAATATTTAAAATTTTTAGTTTTTCTGAAAATATTATGTTATATATATATATATTGAATTTACAACACGACTTTTTATCGATATTTACTTGTTTCTCTAAACGTAAGCTCATAGCCCCAAATCTATGCGAAAAAGCAGGACCATAGGACTCGGAAACTGAAATCAAGTTCTGTGCCACGCATAATGCAATCAGAAAATTTACTCAAATAACGCATAATTTCTTCTTATTTTGAGAAGTACTACGTTATGACCAAACATACAGACAGAAAGCAGTTGCAGCTTAACGTTACGAAGTTAAAAATTAAAAAGTTATCAAATTCGAATTTTTTTAGGTTGTGAAATAGTTCTCGATGGAATTCGATTGCCACTATCCATTGGATCGCAAAGCAGTTAGTCCATTCCGCACGATGGGCAAACGAAGAGCTTGCAAAATCATTAGCCTCATGAAGAAATATTTTGATTGCTTACTACTGCGGAGTTTAAACTAAAGCTTTAGGAAAAAGAATAATAGAATCGAATATAAAACATAATAAGTTTTAATAGACTATGTTTTGCGAAAGGATTTATCGCTATATATGTATTTAACATTTACATACGAATTTTTTGTTTCAATTCTTTTATAATAGTTCCCGAATTTCAAACAATTAAGAGGGCAAAGGGATGAGCTCAATGTAAGCCTTTCAAAACGGTTAAATTTATTTCACTGACTGTTTCTCGATAATAATATGCGTATCATATAGACAATTAAGTCACTTAACATCATTATACAGCAAACATGAATTGAGCTTTTCAAGTTTATTAAACTATTTCAAAAATTTGTTGTTGTGGGATTTTCTTTCTTCAAATTTGCTAAATATTACGATATTACAAATTTAAGTGACGTTTTATGTAATCGAAATTCGTTAACTTAATGGTCTCCAAACAAGTTTTGCAACACCATATTATCCAAATTTTAAAATCCCTGTTTACTTTGAAAATCTCCTGCCGTTCTCTTTCTCAATTACCAGTTTATTTCGTGATTCACCACTATTTTGCCTCTAGAAGAATAATGTTTATCGGAAAACGTAAATAATTTGAGAGACCAACATGTTTCTTTTTAATGACTGTCCACCGTCACGGGACAGACATTCGTCTAATCGACTTTCAGAGGCGCCACGAAGACTTCGGATACTGCAGACTTATTTGCTTCAAAGAAGTTTTTTCCAGTAACAGTTTATTGATTTGGAATATTAAGATAGAATTGGCGAGACAGGACTTCTTTTGCAGTTCAAAACTTCTAGAAAACGAAAATGGTTGACTTTAGTTAAAGGATACTTTTACTAATAGTTATAGAATCTTTTCTTGTTGGTATGTTAAGTTGTGCTAAAATTAAGTTTTAGAGAGAAAAATAACAATAATTGGGTTCTTCAATTTTGTAGAAATATCTATGCTAATTGTTAATCCTTTTTATGCAGTGTTTCAGTGACAGACCACCTTTGTTATCATTATCCGACTACGTTCGGGGGCTTTTTTTTTAAAATAATGATATTTGAAGCAATATTTTTGTGTTTTAAATGACATTTATGTTAAAACTCAATAAATCATAGAAAAAGCTATATTAATTAAAAATTTTTTTTTAATATTTGAAAAAACTTAGAATTTTTTGTACTAGATTTGATCTTTTCTCAAACATTCTCGTTCAAAAACAAATCACGAGGATGAAAAATGCTTTAGTATATAGATCCTTAAGCAAAAGTTTAGAAAAGTCTTAAAAGTCTTGTAAATTATATGAGTTTAAGTATGAAATCATGAATTTTTAAAGAATTTTGGCCTTTTTTCAAACCTCAAAAGCTACATACCTTTTTAATGGACATCATGGCACTTATATTTTGGTTCATTACCTAGACAGTATCATAAATGACATGTAGGCCAAATTTCAGGCGCATATTTTAAATTGTATTTTAGTTATCGTATTTGAAAATTCAAACTTTTGGAAAAAAATCACATTTCGAGAAAAATGGAGTTTAAAGTTTATGTTTTTAATTTACTATGAAAAGACTAAAGAATTTTTCTTCAATACTCCCCAGTTTTGTAGACTAGTCCTTCTTTTTCGTCAGCTTAGTTAATTTTTTCTTAGTCGTTTTCTTGAGCCTCATGAGTCAATATCGTTATTTACCATTCAGCCGCCTTCCACAGATTTGAATATTTTTTCAGTAAACTAACTTTTGTATGCATTCTAGCCGATCTGAGGATACTTTTAGTGCCTTATATTGGTTATAAGTAAAATTTATGTGCGTTTCGTAAGTTTCTAATCAAAATTAGATCATTAATGGAAAATCAAGATACTGCAATGATTGAAAATTTCATAAACTTGCAACAATCTCATAGAAAACAAAGAAATTCATACATAAAATCTTCCAAAATAGTATCTGGTATATAGAAAAGAGTACATAACAAAATTAAACAATAAAATTTTAATATTTTAAGTAAAAACAATGAAAAATGCTTCTTTATCGTATTTTTTTTCTATTCCATTTTCAGCTGTTAAGTTCTACTAAAATGTCTCTAATTTCACTTCTAATCATCACAGATGTAAAATAAAAACTGTTTTGAAAACATAAAAGTATAGGCTTTCAGATAAGACCTTAAAAAATTTATATTTTCGGTCGAAAATGGGTTTTCAACATAAGCTGATACCTTAAAAGTCATTCTTTCTTTCAGCTCGAACTTTAATTTGGTTTCGGCTAGAAGCAGATTCTTTTTTTTTTGGTTCATGAAATTTTTAATTGGTTGCCAAACTAAAAACTTTTACATTAAAGCATCCTCTTCCTATACGCATTTTTAATAGCATTTTATGAGCATCAGTTATAATTGTGATGAAATTAAATGTCTCAAACGAAATACTAATTTCTTGAACATTCGCAAGCATGCTATATACTCAATTTTATACCATGTTGTTTCTGGATAACTTAATTGAAAATTATTCAGATTCTATGGTATTGTGTGTCTCTTGACAAATTCGACTTGTTGTAAGCATTTGTTGTTATAAAAATGCCGTTGTTAAACGTTCTATATATATATATATATATATATATAATTCATGAAGTATAGTGCGTTTTCATCAAATGTTGAAGATATTATACTACGAAATCTGGCTGTAGCAAGGTATGGCAACCACAAATATTCTTTGGAGTATGATGTTGCTTCTTCTCTGTCAGAAGCAAAGTAATAAAGCTCCTATGCAACATGAGAGCCAAATCATTAACGTCTTCTACTCAGCCGAAGTATTTTCGTTTAGAATTCCGAAGAATCATCAAAATTCTTTAATAAACGTGTGTCTGATGACGTATCCATTTGTGCAGAAAGTGATAAAAGGGAGTCATTTGGACGTTCTTTTCTTTGTATTTCTCCAAAAATATTTTACTCTTCGATATGATTGCTTCGAAGAAGCGAGAGGGACTGCTTCTTGTAGTTCATTGCTTTTGGATCTTGAACGGCGATCTAGATCATCCAAATTAACTTCTAAAACAAATACCATCTCGGAAATTTTTACAAATGTCCTCTAAGATTTGTGCTCTCTGAAAAAGAAGCCACATTTTCGTATGGAAAATTTGAAAAATAAAGTTACCAAGAGACAGAAGTAAAATGGTTGTTTTTTTCCCCGTATCCTTAGATTTTTATAACATCGCATGTTCGCTTGCAATTAAATGTACTTCATATTCGCAGCTAAATTTAAAATAAAATGACATCTTATTTATATCAAAGATTATGTTCAAAAGTTGCAGTTGTTGTTATCATTTACATTATAATTAAAGACAGAATAATGTACACTCATGTCCATAAATTAAGGTAATTCAGAATCACACAGAAATTGAACTCTAAAATAAAAATTTCACCTGTAGAATTATCACACACATCTTGAAGAAGAATATGCAAATTACAGGAAATCACCAGATGGCGCGGATAGTACGTCACAATGACGAGAGTGTAAGAGAGGGGTATATAAGGAATGGTGGCAAAGAAGTAAAATTGTTCACAAGCGCTTTAAAAGTCTTTCAGTGCAATAACCGCATAGTTATGGCACAAAGGAAGCATTTGGATGATTTTTTACATGGTAGAATTATCGGACGACTGGAATGTGGACGTACCCAGCTGGAAGTATCCGAGGAACTTGGAATCGCCCAGAGTGTCATCTCCAGGCTTTGGCAACGATTCCAAGATGATGGTACTGTGAGTAGATGTTACAGCACAGGTCGCCCCCGTGTTACAACGCCGAATGAGGACCGGTATTTGGCAGTTACTGCCAAAAGAAACAGACGGAGCACAGCATCAGACCTGTCTCGTCAGCTCTCTTCAGCTACCGGTACGACAGTTTCAAGGCAGACCGTGTACAGACGCTTAGGGCACATTGGTCTATATGCTCGTAGGCCTGTCAGATGTGTTCCACTTACCGCAACTCACTGTCGCCTGCGATTACCCTGGAGTAGAGAACATGCATTGTGGACACCGCAACAGTGGTCTTGTGTGATGTTTTCCGACGAGTCCAGGTTTAGTTTGCAGTCTGATTCTCGCCGGACTTTCATATGCAGAGCGCCAGGTACCCGTTACCACCAAGAGAACACCATTGAACAACACCGTTACGGTGGTGCAGGATGGCTCGTTTGGGGAGGAATTATTCTTGGTTCCAGAACTGACCTGCATGTTCAGAGTGTAACGATGACAGGCCACATCTATCGGGATGTCATTCTGGAACAACATGTACGTTTGTTTCGGGGCGCCATGGGTGCTGAATTTCTGTTTATGGATGACAACGCCCGTCCTCACCGTGCAAACATTGTAGACGAATGCCTTCAATCGGAGGATATCACCCGTATGGATTGGCCAGCATACTCACCGGACTTGAATCCAATAGAGCATGTGTGGGATATGCTTGGCCGACGAATTGCAGCCCGTCAACCCTCTCCCACCTGTCTACCGGAACTTCGGAGGGCATTGCTTGGTGAGTGGTGTAACATTCCCCAAGATCAGATTGATAATTTGATACTCAGCATGCCTAGGTGTTGTAAGGCCTGTATTGCATCGTCCGAGAGACATACTCCGTATTAACCATCATACTAACCATGTTATACTGTTTTTTGTAAATAGGTTCTTTTTTGAAATTTGCTCCAGGGAGTAAAAATCGCGATTTTTATTAATTATGTCAAACATATAGCATCTGTTTTGCTCTTTACCTTTTGTTTAATAAATAGACTTTACAAATAAGTCAAATTTGTTTTGCTTCTGTCTCTTTCTTTGCCTGAACTTCATTATCCTTAATTTATGGACATGAGTGTATTTGAAGATAAGAATAATTTTAAAACCAAAATTATTTTTTGGTACAAATTTATCTCTTCTGGTAACACTTCTCAGTGTGGACAATAATTGGATTATTTTCAAATTGGCTCTTTCGTAATATCAGGTATTGGTTTGTTTTATCTAATAAAATACACTATTAATCTATGATGCGTGTACTATACAGGATATAATTTCTACTTTATCCTTCCCAGCCGATTATATTCTAAGCTTTTTAGTCCATTTTGTACTGTATAAAATCTCGTCCAATGTTCATTATCGTATAATATTGTACAATATCTTTTATGCTTCTTGTTTTCTCTGCAGAGTAAAGGTAACCAATATATAATCTGCTGAATATGATTTCTTTTGAAAATTAAAATTTAAATTACTGCCAAAATGGAGCAAATATTTTACTGCAGAAGTTTTTTAAGCTGCTGTTTAATAAAAACCATAAATTTTGGTATGTGAAGCTCTTAACACTTGTTATTGGTTAAAGTTTCAAATATTGTAAAAAACATTAACATCTTATTCGTGATGCAACTAAGGATTCCTAATGATTAATATTTATCTCATTTTGGTATTTATCTTAGTAAAAAAAGGATTCTCAACCTAATAATATTTGAGACTGAAAATTTCATATCACTTTGGCATCCTCCTTCCAGTAATTTCTGTTGCAATGTGCTGCCTCCCGATGAGTTTTTGATTATTAATAAAAATAAATTTTGTGTTTGTTATACTATTAATGTATTTTTAAGGGTGACACTTCCTTTTTTAATTTTAATATTAATGATTAACATTTTTTATATACATTTTTTTCTCATTCCGCTTTTCCCTCTACTGTTATTTTAGGTTCCTCTAAGAATGCACGTTCCTCAGGTTGAGAACCATTGCATTGACATATTATCTATGGTGCACCTACTGACTATCCTCTGTTCTAAGAATTTTAATTGATAGTTACACTAACTAAGCTGGCCAATTCATTCTTCGCTTTCGCTCAGAAATTTTTGGTTATCTCGACCATCGAGATGAATATATGTAAAACAAATAACGGTTTTGAAAGTTAAGGTCTACTTTAATTGGTCTTTTAGTTAGCGCATGCGCTCTAGTTTGAATGGTTGGTGAAGACGTGGCGAAATTATAGCCTCCTTTTCTTCTTCCTCTCTTTCGCACCTTGATAGGATTACTTAAACCAACATTGCCGTTCCTAGAGTGCACGTTCCTCAAGTTGAGAACTATTGCATTGACATATATACTATGGTGCACCTTTGAGTATCCTTTGGACTAAAAATTTTTGTAGATAGTTACAGTAACTAAATGGACGAGTTAATTCGTCGTTATCGCTCAGCAGTTTTTAGTTGCTCAGATATGTCGTTTATTGAGATGAATCTATGTGAAACAAATAACGGTTTTGTTTGACTCTGTCATTAAGATGAAGATATGTAAAACAAATAACAGTTTTGAAATAACGGTTTTGTTTGACTCTGTCATTAAGATGAATATATGTAAAACAAATAACAGCTTTGAAGGCTAAGGTTTTCGTGAAATGGTCTTTTAGTTAGCGCATGCGCGTTAGTTTGGATGGTTAGTGACGACGTGGCGAAATTATAGCCTCCTTTTCTTCTTTCCTCTCCTTCGCACCTTGATAGGTTTGCTTAAACCAACATTGCCGTTCCTATTAACCAGAGCCTCTTGACGCAGAAGGTAATTGTTTCCCAAATGCGATCGGCCTGATTAATAAAGCGCTCTGGGGGAGCATTATTAAAATCGCAATTACTCCGTGAAACCATTTAAAAGGGCTCCCTCTTTGTTTTATTTCCTTCTTTTCATTTAAAACTTCTTCTTTTGCCGCCCGGAATCGATCAAAAGCAGTGATATTTGGAGAACAGGGGAAGGAGAGAGTGATGAAAAAAAGTTCCTTATCGGAGTGATTTTTTCTCCTCTCTCTTTCGTCGTTTTTTAATCTTCACTTTCCAGTTTTTGCTATTGGTTTTATCACTGCCGTGTTTGTTTATTTTCCCGCCTGCCTTCAGATATTGTCAGGTTGGTAGTTATTAATTAAAGTTTGAAAACTAAGAATTGGTTTGAGTTAATCTTGCAGATGAAGTGCTTGCATGGAAAAGTTTAGGTTCGCGGGTGTTTTTCAGGTGAAGTGATTTCTTCATTGGTAAGCATTTGGGGATCGATTTAGTTTGTTGATAAGTGATAAATATTTAAATCGAACGACTTTTTTCTGTTCAGTGTATGCTGAAATCTATAAAAATTTCAGAATTCATTTAAATAATGGCTTTTTAACGTGAGAGATTGGGGCTCCAAGAGGAGTCGTGTAAATAGACTTTGGAACTGTCATGAAAAGAAACTGAATTACCTGCGAAAGAACTACCTGTAAACTTTTTAGAATTCAATTTGGTTCGAAAGAAGTGATGAGTTGGATACAATCATGCAGTTGGGAATGAATTCTAAAATACACATTTTGAGATATATCTTTTCTGCAGAACGTCGCATGAAAAATATTAATAGTGAATTTATCCAAAATTAATTATTGCGTTGTATGTAGTCTGTTGAGTAACGGACTGAAGTTTGTTCTATTCTGCACAGCAAACTACAAGCGCTTAACTAATTTTTAAATAGTGCAAATTTTATCCATAAATTAGTAGTTGGTTCCCGATTGCATAATGCATAACTGCCATTTTAAAATGGCCATTGAAACATAATAGGGATTCCCATTGTAAAAGGGCAGTGTGTCACTTTCTCTAGATTTTCTATACTTCATTAGACTTTTATCCAAAAATCTAGAAAATTCTATAAAATTGCATATTACTCCCTCCGCCAAACTTTCGTTGTCGATTTGGTGTTTTTTTTCTTGCCCAAAATTAGAAGTTGATTGAACTTCTTGAAAATCGAAAGAATTGCTCGAAGTTAGAAAACTAAAATACTTTATTATGATGCATTACTATTATTTACATAGATACAAGCAAATGAACTATAAACATATGAAGCTTAAAGAAAGAGGTTTGGGGGCTAAAAAGAGCAGTTAATTATTACCGACTACAAAAAAAGAAAGCCATCATCGACTGCTGCCGCTTGCAGACACGTCTCTATTCTTCGAGTACCAGGAACCGTCTGCCTAATCTTGTGTCTCCCGTAGAACGCTTCTAACGCGCGTGATCCGTTCAAGGACTGATTACGCAATTTATTAGCGGTTGACTAGTGCTGCCATCTAACTTTATTTAGACTAACTAAACGTGGAAAATTAACCATCCTGCGTTTATTTATGTTGAAACATATGGAAACATACAAAGCCGAACTCTCTATAGTATTCGTTATGAACACCAGGTAATCAGACTGTCAAACTTTTTTTTATTTCTGGATGAACATTACACATGGACATAAAAACGGACATTGACTAATACGTACACGTAGACACAAGATACAAGAAAATATTAACCTAAATACTCCGAGCAAAGCATGCTTTGAGAAATTATCTTCATGGCTGGTCGCCAGTAATCACCCGTGTCATTTACGCTTGGTCGCTTGTTCTCCCTCTCTGAAGAACAGTCTGTAGAGTTCCTAGAATTTGGTCGCCAGATGGCGCAGTTGTTGCAACTTATTGATCTTGTAGTGCATATTAAGCATAATGATGAAATATATTAGTGGTACTTCGTGTCTTAGACACCAAATTTCCAAGTCCAAATCATAAAATATTTCTGAAGGCAATTGGCCGTTTCTTTCCAAACCCTCTTTTGCCATATAGAGCAAACGATAGTGATTGTTTCACCAATTTGCGCATACCATATGTTAAAAGATGCATGGCTAACAATTTAAACCGACTTTTCTCAAATTTGACTTTGTCTTTTTCTACATTTTGAAGTAAAAAGTAAATTGGAGAAAGTTGGACGGATATTCATACAGATACTTGGTACTGATATTGAGCACATGTATCGGATACTGGTTTTCCATTTCAAATTCTGATACTCTGCTTGCAGAAATTTTTTCACAAAAAGTAAGAATTCTTAATTGAGGCTTTGTAGAATTCGTAGCAATAGAATCGCCATTTGAATATGAAGATTTTTTTTTTAGTTATCGACGATACTCATAGGCTCACTTACAAAATAAATAATTCTGTTCCCTAAGAAAAATCGAATGATTCTTTAAGTCTTTCCCAGCAGGAATCGAACGCGCGCTCTCTTTGAATTTCGAGCGATTCGAAATTGCCGAATTTTTCAAAAAACCTCGAGTGGGGTTAAAAAAGAATGCCACAGCGGTGTACGCGTAGCATTAACAGAATTTTTAAAAAAAGGAGAGTAGGGGATTGTTGGTGGGTAGGAGGAGGTGTTTCTTCCGAAGTAAAAATCGTTTGGTCTCTCTCCTCTTACCCTCTTGCAGCCCTCGCTGAACTTTGCAGAGAGCTCAATATTGTGAAAAAGCATTCTTACCTCAAATTGAGTTACTGGGACTACATTGGAAGAGAAAAAATTATGCTTCCGTCCTTCTTTTTTCTCTTCATCTTTATTTCTTTTGTTGTTGTTGTTGTGGATGCCACGCACCTAAAATGAAAGAGGAAAAAAGGGGGCTGCTCTTTCTTTTTCTCACTCTGGGGAAGATTTTATTTTGCGTATTTTAGAGTGGAATCTAATTTTAAAACCACTTTCGGCCTCGCTTGCCCTCAGGTGTGGGATGCTCTTTTCCTCCTCTCTCTGTCTATAAAGAGAATGTATAGGACGTGGAAACATTTCTCGGAATATTTTTTGAGGTGCCGGCAACGCCCCTCTTACCCTACCCTACTTTCTAAAAATGTGGCAATAAGTGGCGACAGCGTGGACAGTGGTGTTGTTAAGCTTGAATTTTCGAAAAATATTTATTACCTTTTAGAAAATTTGTTTAACAGGTTTGTGAACTATTTTATCAAAATTTAATTTAAAGCAATAAAATAGCTGATTTAGTGTTGGCGTTTTAAGATATATGTTTGTATTATATTCCAGAATTAAAATTCATTCTGAATGGAAAATGTGTGAGAGAATTGAAATTTACTCCAATCCATAATAAAGAAGTTTTAGTTAATTAAAAACTAATTGACCTATAATTTCAAAGTAATTTTCATTTCAAAAGTATTATTTTAAATTAATTAATAGATCTTTCATTTTAAATATACAGGGTGAGAACAAAGCCTTCCCGATTACAAAAAATTATTACGCAAAAAATATTATACATCGACGTGTATTTGCTTTCATGAATTGTCAATATCGTAAATTGAAACTGTAATAAGACCAATTACCTTTAACTAATTTCCAAATGTGTCCCCATTGTAGCCCGGAGAATGTCAAGGTGGTATTCTAATTCTTATCACGTGTTGTGAAACATTTGTTCTATAACTCTAGACACATCATGCGTTATTCTAGCTTTTAATGTTTTCAATTTCAAAAACTGGTGCGACAAAGATTCATAATATTGTCTAAACTGCTTTGAACAAAAATGGACGATTTAAATTCATGGAACCACAAAACACCTTGCGTTTTTTCCTTCATTAATGCCATTTAGTTAAAAATTAAATTTTGAATCACTGCTTACCAGTCGTGTCATTTATTCAACGATAAAATTTTTTTTAAGAGCATGGCTTTGCGATTATAAACATTTTACGAAACCGTCTTCAACGATTATTTCGCGATAGCGTTTTATAATCACGGAAAGACTTTGTGTTCATCCTGTACTTTAAATGCATTCTCTGACTGCAGACGATACCAATCCCTTTGATGTACCCTATTATAGTAACATCCTTGCCGTAAATTACTCTGCTACTTTGACCTCCTTCTCTTTCGTTTTTCCTTTGATCAAGAAATAATTTTTAAAAATTTTTTAATATGGAGCATCAATTTTATACTTCGGAATGTAAATCAAGTGTTTATTCTGGTCAGTTTGTATTAACATAGAGTTTGAACTCCTGCTCGATATACATTAAAATTCCCTAGGGCTTTTACTTATTTTGCGTCACATCACCAGATTTTAACCCATTTTTACAACTTTTAGACATATAAACGACAGGTAGACATCAAAAAATTTTATCCTTTTTTTTATTAAAAAAAAATTCTCATCAATTCACAAATTTTCGGCGACACGACGACTTAGAAAAAAGAAAAGCCGATGGTTATCTGAAAATAAGAAACATGAAAGTGTAGAGAATTGAGTTTTGTTGTTTTTGTCAAAACTTATTGACAGTGAACCAATTGCCAAACGTCGCATATTAATTGACAATGGTACCAGTGAAGTCGTCTTATCGTTTTCGTTGTCGACACAATAATAATTTCTCGTTTAATTAAAGCATTAATAATGGATCTTTTTTTCAATTCCTTCTCGAGATAGATAATCTCGGTGCAAATATCGTAAAAAATAAAACCATTGATTCAGGAGTTTTGATGCAATCTTTTAAAACGCAGAATTACATGCCTTCGTATTTTGCCCTTCAAGTAATTTAGTGAATAAAAGTGTGCTGATAATAGAAATGGGTATTTTCAAAGAGGGAAAAAAGGCAAAAAAAAATCACCTGTTCTCATAATATTTTAACAAGGAAAGATTTCATCATAACTATTCGAAACTACAGGAATGCATTAATCTCGTTGCTTTCAAATTTCAATAATGGAGAAAAAGGAATTGGAAAAAAAAATCCGGAATTCATTTCGCTACAACTGATTAAAATTTCCACGGAATTGCTTCTCTTCTTTTTCATTGGATCGGAGCAATTTAATTTATGCACAATTACGAAGAAGAATTCTTATCCGTATCTGAGTGAAAGATATCTATATCTTTGCTCTTAATTCTTATATCCACTGTTTCCAATGAAAGCGTCTTTTCTTATGTGTTCATGCATTATAACCTGGAGTCGAAACGAAACAAAAGCATTGTTTATCGACCCTTTTCTTCATTCGCATTGTATTACACTTTTCTTAATAAAAGATGCGAAATTATTCCGGGAAAAAATTGTCGTGAGCTTTACTGTTGAAAAGGAGGCCGAGGAATTGTATAAAATCTTTTTTAAAAGAAATATGAGTGAGGAAAGTTCTGTATAGATATGCTTATTCATTAAAGTTGATATAAATAGCTCCTTTTTATTCTTTTATTAGTTTTTCCTATCAAAATTTTCTAATTTAAAGACGCATTTCCTTTCTTCTAAATCTGACTGGCTTTAATGATCATAGGTGACCTTTCAGTGATTAAAATTGGCTTCAGTATATTATTAATATTGAGTTTATTTCAACATTTTTTTATTCTTAATTTTACTTTGCATGCTTCCTGCTCAGGGGAAAACTACGTTGCATTTCTTTCTTATATAAGGGTGTTTTAAAACTATTGATATGAACAAGACAAGCAATGAAACGTTAGGAACGATTGTTGCTGTATCCTAAAATGACGTAATGCATGGAACAGAACACTACTTCTACCTTTTGGTTATTTAAACAGTGTGGCGGACATGAAGTGGAAGAGACATCGGAAGACGCTCCTTAACTATCTAGCAAAGAATGGCAGAGAGATGGAAAAGGTTACAAAAATACAAATCTAAAAATCTGGGTGAATATACAAGAAACTAAGGGGAGTATTATATAAAACCATATACAAACAAAAACTGTAAAAATGAAAGAAAAATGAGTATGAAATGTACAATATCAACAAGCAAGAGAGAAAAAGAAAATTTAATCAAATAAAGAAGTCAACAAAAACAAACTAAAATGCGAGTGTTAAAGCACATGTGTGTCTGTTCTGTTGATTGTTCTTTCCTCCATAAAGTGGAAGTTCTTCTTTGTGGAAGCGGAGAATAGTTCAGGTGCGCTGTCACTTCGACGAAGAGGGCGCAAAAAATTCCCAATGTCGGCTTGCAGGAAATGGAAAAGGCTTGAAGTGAAAGATGATTATAGATTTATTCGAAAAAGCTCTTGAAAATCGTTAAGATTGTGTAGCAATCGTTGGATTTTAAGTCGGAAGCCTTTGTTGGAAGCAACGTTGCGGAACCAGATCAGCTCATGTTGCTGTGCCGGTTTAGTCATGTGGAAGGGATGCAGTCAGAATGCACTCTGTCGTATAATGTAAAGGAGTGCCGTTTGTGTTTCCACATGCTCCATTTGCTGTCGACGCAAGACTAAATCTTTTCAGGTATGCGGAGAATGGGCCGTACCCTGTAAAAAACAAGATTTCTTCCCTTTTCCAGTAGCATGATTGAGTCGAGACTCTTGGCAGAATGTTAAATGTGGGCCTCTCCGTATCTTCTTCTTCCCAGTCTGACTGCCAGTCCTCCATTTGTTTCTTGAAGATTGATTTCAGGAAGGAAATCGGAGCCTTAACAGATAGTGGGTCTCTCTCAGGCTCCGCAGCTTCTTCTGCTAATCCGTCCGCCTCCTCGTTTCCGTCGTAGCCCACGTGAGCTTTGATCCAAGAAATGTGAATATGCTTATTCGTGATAAAGCTCTTACAGATCTCTCTAGCTGTTGTGTTTCTACTTCTTGAGTTAGCTGCCGCCTGGACACTCGCCTGATTGTCCACTAGAATGGTTATTGGCTGGTGAGGGAGGCTGGTTGAAAGGTCTGTTGCGTGTTTAAAGGCCAAAAGTTCCGCCTGGAAAAATGTATTGTAGTCTTGCAGTTTTGCCAACCATCTGTAGACTATGTTTTGTTCTGACCAGACGCAAGATGCTGCCCCTACACCTTTTTCGGTCTTCGAGCCGTCCGTGTAGATGCGGATGCCCGATGTTATACCCCCTCCATCATCCAGAGAAATCTGTTCTTCTGTCGGACAATCAGGGGGATGTGCAGCCCAGCCCGTTTCCCCTTTTTCAACCTCTCCAGATACGAGAGTTGTCAAAGTGTCCGGCAGGGAGATGTTGAGTCTTCGAATGGCTGTGACTCTGGCCTCCTGTTGGAGCTGGAAGTAGAGGGGAGGAATTTCAAGTATGACCTGGAGCGCCGAGGTTGCTGTGGTGATGTAATGCATAGATAACAAAAAAAGAAATGAAAGAAAACCAATAAATTAAAGGAATATATTTCATGCAACAAGTTACAGAAATTGCTGAAAATTGTGGCTTAATTGATGGTAAGGAATAACGACTTAAATTAAAGTTAGTATAAAAATCCTGGTGAAAAGATCATAATTAACAGGACTGTCATGGTTGATGAAGCTCATTAAAAAGTCCCACAGGAAAAAATACGAATCGAACGGGTCACGAACTCTTCGAAAAAATTATTTTAATGATGATCCAACAGTGAACTAGAGGAAAGGAGCAAACCCACTTAAAACCATTAATCATCGCTTGTCAGTCGCCATGGAGTTGTCTTTGGAAGCGCTTTAGAGTACCCCGTGGCTTGCAGATTTCACCTTGCTGGTTCAAAAGAGTTTGCTTGGAACGACGAACTGCAATCGAATGCATTCCAACATGAACTGCGGATCCCTTTGTGTTCGCCGAAAAACCGATAGGATTTGGCTTGCAAGTGTATATACTCCTTAATGCTTCACAGTTCGATTTCCTGGCCAGCATTGTATTGCGATTTGTGTTTGTGTAGATGTGATCTATCGCATCTGGAGTTTTGCATCAAGTGTTAAAACGCCCTGTACTTAAGGGAAACATTTACAAATGTTCCAATTCTTTTTTAGGTTCTCATAGAAAAAAAATGTAGTCTCTGCCGAATTTTAGAACTTTCTTCTGTTTTAACAGCATCCTTTTCTCAATTACTATAATACGTATGGTTATTTATGTTATTATTAAGTAAGAATGTAATTCTTCGTTGGTAAGGCCGGTGTCGTCTGCAAAAACGCTTGAGCAAGAAATAAAGAATCGCAACATTTTCAAACTAACGGCTTATTGGAATACTTGCCGAGCAGACGCTGTAGGGAAAGTGGAGACATCTTTTTATTTCTGACACCGATTTAATTTGACATTTTACTTAACATTAATAATATACTATAATGTAAGTTGAAACCTTGTACAAATTCCTAATAGATTTGACTTCTTAGGAGAGATTTTAATCCATTGTTTAATACTGAAAAATATGAAAGTTTTTGATTTCAGAAACCAAATGCTTTTATTTATGAACAAATCTAATTCACAATACGGAGACTTTTTGTACTGGACAAAAGATGATTTTCTTGATGTTTTGTCACTATCTTACTAAATATAGCTTGTAGAGACCATTTTAGGTCAATGTCTGAGAAGGTCATGTTTTAATCATTCTGGTGTGTTTTATAAATTACCTGACAGGTGTGCACAATATGGTAACCAATTACATTAATATGGATTCAGCAAAATTCATGTCGGCACAGTATAGAACGAAATTAGCTAACTTCAACCTTAAAAATAAAGAAAAAGAAACAGCTTTTGATAAATTGTTGGTATAAAGGGATAAATGGCAGTTAGCTTCTTCCACACACATTTATTCATTCACATTTAAAAATTATATGAATAATTATTTAATTCTTGAAGTTCAAATTTTAATTCCACATGGTAATTACAAAATAAATTTGCTAATTCTACAAAACTAATTTTCCGAAGTTTATATTGTTACGTATTGTAGAGTGTTGTAGGAGATTTTTTTTTTATTCATTAGGCATGGCATTTGAAACCACTATAATAAACCTATGGGAAGAATTCCTATGAGATAATATGCACCTGACGAAAGGTTAAATACTATTTACCCGCCTCCCCTTATTAAATTTTTCTTACCGAGCTTTTTATTTATAGTAGAGCGCCATCTATGAACTGAATCCTCAACTAGTTTCTCTCCCGAAACTTAATATTTTGAGAGAGAATTCAAATGCCTGTTTTTAGCGACCGAAACCATTCTCTTTTTTTATGATCTTATCTCAGAATTAAAAAAGAATGTAATTGTTTTATCGTAGATTAAATAAATGATAAATTCGTATGAAATAAATCTATTCGATTTTCTGGATACATGTTTCTCATGCATGCATATTTGTTTATTGTGGAAGAAAAGAGAATTTTTAACTCGTGTATTAATGTTTACGTTCGTTTCCGATCTAGATCGTTTCAGTTATAGATCTTAATTTTTATTCATTTATTTTAGTTTGCTTATCGCCGTATTCAAATCAGATTAGCTTTCTAAACATGACAGCCGCGATGTTTCTTGAAAATATCTCTAAAGCATACATACAAATCTTCACTACGTTACATTTATTACGCAATATAATAAAGATTGAAGATGCATGCATTTAACAATTGAATTTCTTTTTATTTGGGTTTTTGAAAGTGTGCTTCAGTTAAAAAGAAATTGCTGAACTAATTTGAAAGTAAAATATCGGAACTATAAGAAAACTTACACAGTATGTTTTATATTTTATTTTACTTTGGATCCAATTTGCATTTCACCGAAGTTTAGTTGTTTTTCTGTGTAACATAGAAAGGAAAAAAAATGCATCATTGAATAAACATTCCATAAAACGAAGGAAGCGAGGGCGCATGCGTCATGGAAACAAGATTGAGTAAACCGACAGCGTTTAATTTTAATTCCGAAAATTCTTCCTTGTTAGAACACTTCAAAAAGAAGTTTTAAAACAAAGCGTATTAACGCTCACTAGTGAAAACCTCAGCGTGGAAGAAAAATAATGTCCACCCTACCAACCCACCCTCCCTTCCTTTAAACATTCTTTTCTGCAAAAACAAAAAGAAAAGAAAGGCGAAAAGAACGTTCGAATAAAACCCTTCGTTCCGTGCGTTCGTTCTCGATTCATCTTGGCCCTTAACACAGAGGAAGAACTTTCATTTTAACGAACACGTAATGAAATAAGAAGTTGAGCGTGAAGAATTAAATTTCATTAGGGAACAAACTCTTGCTGCAAGCTCCAGGAAAAAAAAGATAAAAAAAAACTGGAAAAGGAGAAAAATCGTTTGCTGCTTGCATAGGGATCACGCGAGGTCATAATGATAATTTGACAGCTTCACTAATGTAAATAAAGCTCCTTTTTTCCGGGTCTTGGGGGCACCTTTAATAATTCCTACGAGAGATTTCCAGAAATTAAAAATCGGCGAGATGGGGGATTAGCACAGCGCACTCCTATGCACACTAATTAAATGTAGTTAGGAATGTTTTCATTATGAGGACTTAAATTTCATAAAAATTGAATCTAAGGCTCCTTTTTTTCTTTTTCGTGTGTGTTTTTATGGCGTGTAGGTAATGGCCAGTTCTGCTGGAAACGGCGCTCAATTAAAAGGACAAACAGCTGAGCTGTCAGCCCAAGTAAAAGAAAGCTCTTTCACTTGAGATATTCTCATCAAAGGTTATGAACGATTTTTAATTTAATCGGCGATCGCTGTAGCTGGCAACGAAGTTTTTCGATTTTCTTTAAATTTTAGTAAAGATTAAAGGCGAGTATTAATTAATGCAAAATATATTGGATTTACTAAAATCGATCAGATTTATTTGTGAACCCCGGAATGGAAAGGTTATTGCTCTGACTCTTAAATGCAAACATGGAGTCATTTTGACTCCTGCTCTCCTTTGATTGATCCAATTTCGAAGTGTTCATGTATATTATAAACTCAGAAACGTCTCAAAAATAGCTTTTATTTTTTAAATACTTGTTTAATATAAATTTCACATTTTTTTAAATATATATATATATTAATAAACAGTACATTATTGGCATTAAGAGAGGGAAGGGACTTTTCCTCACTCTGAAGAGGTGGGACGGCAGTAGGTTTCGTTGGGGGGAGGGAGAGTCACTGTGACTCCACGTTTCCATTCCAGGTTCCAATATACTTATAGGTTAATCATGCGTGGATGCCAATGCTGCCTAACTTAAGGACCCCAACTTCAACTGGGGTCGGTTATCTGCATTTTTGAAGCACTGAAAGCGAGTGTTTATACCATATTCTTCAATATTTATAAGCAAAATCAGTGCAGAAATGCATGTAGATTCGAAACGTCTCATTAAAATTTCTAGTTAGTTTCAACATGTTTTTCTATTGTTTCTGTTCAGTTTTAGTATATTTCCACATATCCAAATAGTCTTCTAATATTTTCATTCATGATTATCTCTAGAAAGTTAAAAGACAACATGGTTGGAAAAGTTTTTTCCCGAAAAATATATCAAAGGCACAACTTGTAATATTACTTAGAACTTTATACTTTCAGACGAAATTAAAATGTTCGAAATTATAAATACAAAGTGGTGATGGGAAATACTTCCCATAGTCAATAAGGATTTTTTTTGTTAAATGAAACCGCGAGTATTGCTGAGGCACAAATCTTGAAAGATTAAGTGGCATTCATTACTAAATAGATAGCCAAATTGTTAAAAAGTAGCAAAATGAAATATTGCCATTTTGAAGAAATTAAAATTTCTTAGTTGAATTTTTTTTTTCTCTTTCGGTAAAAAATAAGTGCGTTCTAATGCGCAATTGCATGTGTTGTTGCGAAATATACTTTTTAACTTGCGAGTGTTGTTATTAAATTAGTTTATATTCCTCAAATAAAAGATATTTTTATTATATTATTATTTTAACACAGAGAGAGATCAATTGGTTTTCAGCTTTATTTATCGAAACTACTGTTTATTTTTTCAATTTGTTTATAAACATCTCGAATTAAATTACATCGGTAATTGTTATTACTTGTGCCATGCAGTTTCATTAGTTTAGACTTAATTCCAACAAATTGAACAAATATTTTGATCTGAGAACAACAGAGATAAACAACAACGACTTACAATAGATTTCTAAAGACAACACAACATTAATGATCCAGTCTATATGATCTGCACGTCTTCCTGAGAATTAAGCTTGAATGTATCTTTTTGATACGGAATTTTTTTCTACAATCATTTTTTTTTTTGCTCGAATTGAAATGAGAATTGCTGGTTTTTTCTTAATAATTTAAATCATGCTATGCATTCTTTCAGATTCTATATCGTAGCTTTCTCATTAAAACTTTGCTACTAAATATTTTCCTCGGATTTTTCTAACAAAAATACTGAAAAGGATTTCTAATAAAATAATATTTAAATATGGATTGGCCATTCGTTCATATACCGAGTAATAAAATGGAAATAATGATGAATATTAATGTTTCCGTATCTGTAAAAGTATTTGTGTAGGCGTTTCTGGAGCAACGGAATAAGAATCTTTCAATAAATTTGGAATGCAAGTATATGGAAAATATATTTATTATCATTTTCTTACGTATGCAAAAGAAGATTTGCAACAATCCGGTAGTCAGACAATGCTTTCATTTCTTCATGAAGAATTATAGTCTTGAGAATATCAATGCAAATAAATGTGCAACTGCATAAATCACGCAAGAAGGAAATAAGAACATCTGCTCCGAAATGGAATGGAATATGGAAAACGAAAAAACAACAAAGGTCAAAGAAGAACAGAAAACGATTCTGAATACTTTTCTGGAAGCAAACGAATTTATTATTTTTCGCGTTCTGGTGAGGGAAGAAATATCGTTCGTTAAAAGTGCGAGGTAATCGTAATTTCTCATCCTGAAAATGGCAACGGTGGAAAAGGCGGGAAAAAATTCTTTCCTCGCGAGTCTCGTTAATCCCACTTTAATCCCCGTCTCATTTCGGAAGAAAAGAAGAATTAAAAACCGTCTTAATTGCTTCTGCTGGATGACGTCACCAAAGAAAGTTTCTGAACGGGTGTTGAACGTACTGCTGTCATTTACATGTCTTCTTAATTAGTAATTAGATATTATCTTCTTCCTAATTTGGCCTTTCCTTATTAACTATAAAGCTAGTTACACATTTTGATAACTTATCTTAAAAGGCTAGTATAAACGTAAGTGTGTTATCACTATTTCCCTTGAAAGACTGATCATGTGTATTAGCTTTACTTTGGGCATAACCTGGCGCTAATTTGCTAACATTTACTATCTTCTTATTTGTCTCTTGACTTTTTATTTGTTTATTTAATGAAATTGCCTGGTAAGGAAGCCATTTTCGTATTTTTTAAAACAATATGAACGGCTAATATAAAAAGTTATTGTTTTATAAATTTCTCACATGTTGAATAAATTTCATAAAAATAGCTTTTAAAAACACATTTTTATTAATGTACTACAATGTAGGGTTTTTTTTTTATTTTAATTGTTTTCTATTTTTCAGTCTGAAACTCGTAGTTTATTATTATAAATATTACGTAATCTGGATATTAGCTTTTTTTCTCAAATTCATTATTAAGTGATGCCACTCGCATGGAATCAAGATTTAATTAAATTAACAAATTAGCTAGTAATTAAGTTCTGAAATATTAAAATAATGTATTGTCATCGAAAATACACAAGTGCACGAAATTTTTATGGTCTAGCAACTGAGTAAAAAGTCAACTAAACACACAAACTTCCATCTTTACAAACATGAGACAAGTCAAGCTAAATAAAAGTACGTAAAAACAACTTTAATTTAAACAGATTTCAATGAAACGAGTGAAATTTTTACACTCGCATAGAAATTCGAAGTTCACAATAATTTTCGGCACTTTGAATTAACGATGTCAGAATTATCAATATTTTTTTTTAAATTTAATATTTCTTTCTAAATTAAATATTCCTCTCTTGTGCAAAAATAACAAATTTCGCTTGACATTGGGTATGCAAGTAAAATAGGTTTTTTTTCCCGATTTCTTTTTTCTAGTTCTTTTTATTACATTGAGTTGTTTAGCATATTTTTTTGGAATAAAATGAATATTTCATATAATAAAAGAACTTCAACCAAAAAATTCCATTTTAAATCCATCAGTTATATTGCAGCAATAGGTAGCTAACTCAATCTTAATCTGAGATTTAATTTTTTGAAAAATAAGTACAATTAAAAATGTTCCCATAAATTTCCTCCAACGTAAAATATGAATAGAAGTAAGATTTTGTTTCTAAGTGTTTACATATTGTTACGAACATGGAAAGTTGCTTCCCAGCAATGTTAGTCTTATTGTTGGGAAGAGAGTTTTACAGGGGTAAGTGTGGAATGACTGGCAGCGGCCAGGCCGGGACCCCTGACCTTGACGACGATTTGACGACTTTGGCGACGAATTATGGGATCTCAAAGGTGCTGGAATATTCTCAATATCTCTATTAGGAGAGGAGATATGCTTGAATGTGCTAGATGATTCCATGTGACGTCACGGCCTGCCGGGGGAAACTGTATAAGGAGCGCGCTTGGATCACGGAGTGAGTGAATGTTGATCGACTGGGATCTCCTTGGAGTGGGAAGGTCTTTGGAATCTCTCTTTGGAGTTCTATTCGCTATGCGAGCTAGTAAGCTGTTAATTATAAACTAGGTTATATATTAAGATATATATTGCTCTATATTAACCCTCAAACGTCCAGCCATTTTTTGTCGCTATTTATATGCAACACTTTTAAATACGAAGATTAGCGTATTTTCTCTTTCTAAACTTTACATACGACAAAGTAAAGATGTTGTCTTAAAATTATTTGCATACAAATAAATATTACAAAAGATATTTTGATATTAATGAATTAATATCAAATTAATATGGGAAGCTGGAACCCAAATACATAAAAATGGGGAATATCCGATGTAATATTTATTTCTTAACTATTGATAAATTCTCGAATGAAATTTGCATCAACTACTAACTCACTCATTATGATTTTTTAAAACTTCCGGTTGTTTGAACTTTTCACACAGCAATATCACCCCATTTATTCAAAGGCTTGCATCCAGAGTTAATTAACTTCTCTATTATTCCACGATTCATCGAGATTCGTTTCTGTTGTTGTGCAGAACGTCAGCAGTTTCAGTGTTTCGTCTGACTTTTGGAGTCGATTGTGTTCAGAGAGGCTTTCAGATGTTCCGCTGACTCGTCTCTTTGTTCCTTTTCGAGAAGAATGTGGCGGATAAATGTTTAGGTTTTGTTTTCCTTGCAAGTAATTAACCACTGCGAAGTATTTAAACGGAATCTTGTTTTGTGAACTAAATTTAACATTTTTTTTCTGTACATAGGTGTCTAGAACTATTCTTGACTCATTTGATTTCTACAAAGTAATTTTATTATAGATAAGTACAATAGGATTATTATTCGGAGAACACATTCATAGGGTTGCCATACGTCCCGTATATAAGGGACTGTCACCGTATTTCACTACTCAGTCCCGTATTCCTATTTATCCCGTTTTTGTCCCTTTTCCTCCCTAAACTCAGTCAGTGGAGACAATTATAATTATGTTAAAGAAGAAAATGATATAATTAAGAAAGTGAAGCCAACATTAAAATATGACTGATCTAAAAAGGATTAGCCTTGCATCTTCATCATTCTACGTCGTCATTTTATTACATTGCTTAAATTTTATTCATTTATTTAAAACAAATGTTTTTGTTTAATTTTTTATTAAAGTCCCGTATCGATGCTTGGAAATTATGGCAACCCTACCCTTTCATCATGTATTGTCTGCGATCGATATCGTGAAGGTTAATGAAAAGAAAAACATTGTCTCTAACCACATAGCATTTGTCGGCGATACACAAAATAAGTATGGTTAAATTGGAAAATAAATAAATTCTGGTTGGAAAATAAAATTATGCATTATAATGATTTAAGTTTTTTTTGTTAAGTTGCTTAAATATACTTTTAGGAACTATTTAGAAAAGTTGAGTAACATTTTATACATTTTTGCTGACAACCCAAATGGAGTTGTGTAGTATAATTAATGGACGAGTTTTCTGTTTCGTTTATTTGCGGTAAAGTAGGTTTTCCGCCGGGTCCATCAATTTCCGGTGATAAGTCAATAGGAATCTTGAAAATTTCAACACTCTGTTTAAAGTGGAGTTTTTTAATGTTATGCCTTAAGAATACTTTGAAAATATTACATTTAATGTTCCTATTGTTGTAGCGCTCAATGTTTACCTTAAATAAGAGCCTAATTTGGTGGAAAGGTTGCCATAATGATTTTTATCGCTGTTTTTGGCGACTCCCAAGGTTTGTTTGGCGGATTAATTTTTAACCATACTATTTAGCTAATTCGAGTAATTCCATTTAGAATTTAAATACTTTAAGAGCTTTTTTTAACTGATTTAAAAAGAAAGGATTACACAAACTCAAAGAACACGGCATTCAACGCTTTGAGTACTAAAGAAAGAACTGATTCGAACTAGACACCTGATACAGTTTCCAAATGGAATTGGCGACTGCTTAAATCGGAGGGTTACTGGAAAACGGTCTGTGAATCCAAAATAAACAAACCAGAAGACTCGTCCATAACGTAGACTGTATGTGCCTCAGTCCGAGTTTTTGCTGTTAGTTATAAAATATAATTCTGAAAGCCATCTTGATTTAATAGCTTTCGTTAAAACTGATCACATAGTTTCGTGAAAACAGTTTTCATTTGCGATTAATTAAGACTTCATTAGTTATATTTATATGTTTCCTATATCACTGGAAATATTTAGAGGAATTTTTTGTTCCTTTCTAGAAGTAATCGCTGTGAAAAAAAATTTTAATTTCTAGTTTAAAACATAAAATGCATAATATTTATCCTCTGGAACGTCAAAATATCTATAAATATTTGCTAATGATCGGGTCTCTTTCCATTTATTCTCTTCATTTTCATCTAAGTCTAGATCTTCTCCTTAGTAGATGTCTTAACTGCCCATAGTCATATTTATGTTCGTGGAAATTTCGAACTATCCTTTGCAAATTAGTCCGGCACATTTTTTTCGTATTAACTTCTGACTAACTATGATTGACTTGAATTGGGAACTTTAATCAAAATTATCCTATTTCTATGGTATTTTATATGTTATTAGAGAAATGAGGCTTATTTTATTTATTACAAACATTTGTTTTTGAAATTTTATTGAATTTTTGATAGATTATCATTTATTTTCGAGAATAAATTAATTTTGTACAGTGTTTTAGAAACGTAAAATTCTGTTAAAATCACACAGCTTACACTTATTTTTAGTATGCTGGGAAAATATATTTATTGGGCGTCGTACATTAAATATTTACAACAATTACAATGAAAACGAGATTGGATGAATATCATCTTTTTTGTTATCAAAATCTCTTGCCTCATTATATCATAAGGAAAGAGATTTTCTTAGTAATCGTCATTATTATCAAATATTTTTTCAATATTTTGATGTCAAACACATTCCTTTGAAAATATTTCAGAAAAACCAAACCACAAAATGAGAAAAAAATATTTCATTAATAAAAATTGGGTCATGTAAATAGCAGAATTGTATATTTATAAAACTGGTAGTTGTCATGTACAGTAAAGAATCTTCAGAATTCTATAAACACTGAAAAAAGATTATAATAATTAATTACACTTATAAAAGTTAATCAGGATGAGCATTTTGAATCTAGACTCCAATGAGATCGTTAGAAGAATTCTGGACTCACAAAAAATGTTGATATCGTTTGCTTTTGACACTTTCTTCACTTTTAATAAGCGGATTTAATTAAGAAGGCTACCTTTATTTAAAATCGTTCGTAAGAATATTCTGAATAACTCCTATTAAATTAAATTTATTTCCACTTTTTTGTTAAATATTGTTTCATTTGCTTAGCAGATGAAAAAGTTTTAATAAACCATGAAGTAGACATTAACCTAAATGGTGTGATTAATTTTATGCTTAATAGTTAATAAACAGCTGTGATGAGTTTCTGTTACGTTAAGGAAAATTAAATGCATTTATTTAACATTATTGGATTTAGAAAATGAGATTGCATAGTCAAGTGACGGCGTTAATTAATCTCAGGCGAAATGTAATACTTATTTGAAGTCATTTTTTATAAGAACCTCTGTATATCACAAGTTTTCAATTTGTTAGATCTTTTCTAGGATTAAAGAAACTAGTATTAAAAGTCCTATAAATTTTAGTAGTTCACTAAATGGCATTTTAAATTGGGTAAAAATAATTCTTGCTTTTAATACTATGTGTGGTTACAATCATGCTTATTCATTTATTTCATTGTGTGAAATTTAAAACCTATCCGATACTTACTATTAAGAGACAGATCACAGACTCTTATCATGGCATAGGGAGAGAATAACTGCGATATATTGTCTAGCCTTTCTCTTTATTGAAGGAACAAGACTGCCAAATAACTAATAGGACTTTCGAGAAGACTGATGTTCTTTGGGTCTGAAATTCAGACTCTCTGTCAGCAGACAAAATCCATTTATCTCTATGCCACGACTAAAAGTCAGTAAGTACTTCCTGGAAGAGGAAGGCAGCGAAGAATGAGTATTTCTTGCGCCAAAAGACTTTCTGATTTCTCATTAACTAAAGTAAACTATCAAATTTGACCACTTTAGATGACTGATCACCGATATAGTCAAAGACATCACAGTGTTTTCGAGTTATTACATACATGAGGCTTGTTTTATGATAAGTAAGGAGCCAGGGAACTATTGAAAATTTATAATGGATTGAATTAATGGAATTTGAGTTAAGTTTGGGATTTTGAGTTAAAATTTCATTTATAGATCATACTTTCTTGAATATTGTTTGTTTTGTGTTTTCTGCTGTTTACTAACCAACTTTTAATCATCTCATGTTAAGCGAGTTCATCTTATTTACAAATTAAAGAATTTGCATTGAAAGTTGAAATCTAAACACACAACACCAGAATCCGAAGTCAATTTATTCAGTTGTAAGCAAACACATAATCTAGTCAACTGAAACAATTAATTGTAAATGCATCTTATTTATAGAACTGCTTTGACAATGTGTTTACAAGCAATTTGAACGATTGTGGACAATCTATGAATGTTTTTATTGGAGAGAAGATATTCAAAATCATTGGAGGATATTGTGATACTAGATTTTGACTCATAATTCCGCTTTTGTAAGGCAGAGCTATATTTTTTCAGTTGCACAGGTACAGAAACAAACGGCTGATATGGTAAAGCATTCTTTCTTTGGAAAATGTGGATCTTGAGGCCTTTTAATCATTGTCTGTCATCATAAACTGTTTTGGAACTCTAGATCTATGACAATTGAGAATGTTTGAATACACAACAGTTATTCCAGCTCTCATGATGAGGAATGCTATTAATTTGGTAAATACACACAATTTAAAATCTCCACACTTTTTTTAAATGACTGTTACATTTCATCTTGAAACCGTTGTCCAGGTAATTACTCCCCAGTAAAAAACACTGTACTGTGTATACAGTAGAGTCTCGATAATCCGAGGTGGACGGGACCGGGCCTACCTCGAACTACAGAAAACTCGAATTATCAAAATCAAAAAATTTAATAAATAAATGGAAATAAAAGCAATTTTCAAATTTCAGTGTAGTATATTTATATGAAAAATGTACTTACATATTATTACATTACTGCTAATAGCAACGGGTTAATTATTCTTAAATTAATTGTCAATTTTTTTTTTTTGTTTAAACACATTGATCCTATATATCGATCTTATATATATTCCGTTTCCTTTGGGAGAGGGCATTTCTGCAGGTGGCTTCGGGGTGCACAGTAGACATATGACCCGTCGGACAACAATAAAAACCAGATGCAGTAATTCTTTCACTTGTTGCGTGTGTGTTGATCATTATTTGGGAGCTAAACTGATTTTTTCACTAACTCGGATTTATAGAAAACTCGAATTATCGAGACTCTACTGTATTCGCCTATTCCTATTTGCTTGCTTTCTTTGCCTGTATTTTATATTTTTTAATACATTGGCATGTTATGAATAGCGGTTTTAATTAGTAACTTGAACAAATTTTTACTTCATTTGATAATTTTCTTTAAAAAAAATGAGCTGAAAAAAGATTGCTTTCGAACTTAGGTGGGTTGATGTTTTTATATTTCTTGCTCTCCTGATCTTCCCGCATGCTGAATCCAAATATCCTGTTCAGAATGCCTTTTGGAAGATTGTTCACTTTTCTGTTTTAGAGTATGCAAGAAAATCCTAAGCGTCTATGGATGCGAAATAAATTTATTCACAGTAATAAGCTATGGCATTGCCTTACACGTATTTATATTTTATGCTTTACACAAGTATTTCATAGAAAATCGGTGACTCCTCTAAAAAAATCAACGAAGACCCACCTCATTCATCAAAAAGTCAACCAAGACTTGAGGTCAGTGATATGCCGCAAGATCACTGACCCACTCGTTGAGATTATTTTCGTCTTCGGAAAGGAGACTGTTTACCAATCTCCATGCACACTCAAATAACAGGCGTTGCGTCGAAGCCCCAAATGGGAATAAGTAGCACGTGTCACATCGCCGGTGAAGGATCGTCATTACATTGTTTTTGTGATAGCCTAGGCGAAAATTCATCATTAAATGAACGTCATCCCTGGTGGGGCTGGCAGGGGGGATGTTGTGTTGTCTGCGGTAGGTCGGAAGTCGTCTGCGGTAATCACAGGAGGCTTCGTCACGCCATCCGTCCATCCGTCTGTCAGGGCTCGTCAAAGGGTGGTGCGTGGCACGCGGCGTAAAATATCGTCTGAGTTTCCGTCTTTCCGCGGGATTTATTTAAAAACCAAATAGAAGGCCTGTCTTATTAGCGTCAAGCGTTTCGCTAGACAAGAGCAATAACTAAATGGAAGCACATGTCAGATTGTTTTATGAGAAAGGGATGTCGAGAGAGACCAGACTATTTTGAGTTGAAGAAGACTGCTTGAAAAATATAAGTAGTGTCGTCTCTGAAGGAAAAGACGGTTCATACTCCAAGTTTGATGGCTTATAATAATAATGTATTCATAGGGCGAATTTTCATTATGAATGATAAATATTTCTTTAGCAAACATTTATTTTGTTGTTGCGTTACCGAATATGGGCTAACGCCTCTTTTAATCTGAGGAAAGAGAATTTTGAATTTTTGTTACAGATGAAAACTAATATGGTCCCGTCTTTCTGGTATTTCATAAGAGTTTTCTTCAAAATTATATATCTTAACTTTATGGGTGCACATTAAAATACGATAAATATTAATTTCGCTTAAATATATGATTTGCAATATGTCCCTTTGTGACAAATAAAATTAAATTGGTTTAACATACCAAAATACTATCTTAAGAACCGCAATTATACTTTTCACATAAAGCAAATATTTCAATTTTTCTTGCTGTTGACGCTTTTCTAATTTAATTTGCAGTGAATTGTTTAGAAATATTTTCAAACAATACATAAAAAGACTTCAACAAAACATAAACTGGACAACAAACGAAAAAAATCTTAACAAATATCAAATAAAAAAAATGAAAATCTAGCTTCATTTTACTTGCTGTTTAAAGACAATGAACAGCTATAATTTAACTCGTATGAAAGACGGCATCTGGAAGCTATCGGTAATCCTCGCACAGCATAATATGTGTCGTTCAAAACTATCGCGCTATGCAATTTACTTCATCAACGTAATGTTCTGTATCTTACTAATAATATCGTTATTCATCACACTTTCATCGCAATGCCAATGTAATCAGTCATTCATCTGGTGCTCGTATGTGTACCTTGATAGTGGTGGTAATTTGAACATCGTACTATCTAAATGTAAAGTCATATGCAAATACCGAGGGTCAAGTTTTTCATCCGTTGGATGTAACATCAAATTTTTTTCTTCAACAATTTTCAGGAAAACTGTAAACCACAGAGACATGGATGTTAAGTCATTTTTTATGTACTCCGAACGAAGATTTTTATTCTATAGAATTTATCGATCTTGATGGAATAACCTTAGCCGTATGTTACTCGGAGTTTATTTGTACAAAAAATGATTCTTCCTACTGCAGTGGCCCTATACCAACTGGCAGGGCTTTATTTATCACTGCCTCTCTTTCGCGTCCAAAACGAATTAAGAGCAGACCTCTATCCATCACATTGCTCGCAGTGGAGAAATGATGGTAAAAAACGATTTCGGAAATTAACGTCGGGCCTATGATTATTTTGTCGATAATTAGAGTGGGTAGATGCGACGAAAAAATGACCCGGGCTTACGCGACCGACAGCTACCCCCTCCCCCTCTTTTTCTTTTTTTTTTTACTAATGAAGAAGTGTGGCGTTTTTCTTTTTCATGTCGTGTCACGCATCATGTCAGGGGCTCACGCCACTGTAATTAGGGGCTGCGCTCGGAAATTATTTTTTGATAATTGTTTTTACACTTGAATTCATTGTTTTAAAATTGCATCGAAGGAGTGGTTGCTTTTCTTTTTTCAGGTTTTCTTTTTCTTTTCTTCCTTGGAGTGCACCTTGTTTGAATTAAAAGTGGATTTTTTTCCCTCCATTTTTATTGTTGTTGTGTACCTCGTTTACATACCCGTTAACCTTTTCGAGAGGCATGGATATTTTTTTTTGTCGACAAAAAGAAGAATTAGAATATCATAGCAAAGGTTAAAAAAAAATGCGGAAGAATTTTTTATCTTCCTTTTTGGGGAAAAGAAAGAATCTTGCATCATTTAGTGAACTCATTTGAAGGGGAAAAAAGATTAAAAAAATGTAAAAATCGTTGTGAAAATTACTTATTCATTTTTTTCTATCAAAACCAAGGTCCGATTTTTTAGTACGTATATTAATTGTTTGCTCTACCTCATTTTAATCCTGGATAACGTTTGCTTATGGGAAAATGTTATAATTCGAGATATTTAAAAAAACTTTTAGAAAAAGTTGTTGTGGATTTAAGTTTTTCATCAGGTTTATCATATGATTTCGTAGAAAATGTTATGTTCTTGATCAGTAATATCGCGAGGATAAATGACACCTAGGGCATCGTATATGTTTTGGTTCCCTGGTCGTATTTGGCTTTAAAAACCTGGAATAGTTGCAGAAATGGGACTGCCTTCCTAATGCCTCTGAAATCTAGGACCCAGGACGTTGATACTCGCCAAGCCACTGCTACTGATGCTGAAATGTACTTATCTTCTAATGATGAAACAAAAAGGTGATAGAGGAATTGCATAGAGACGAACGTAGAATGGGTTTTATGCATAGCCATATGTATCCATTAATATGAAAGACAAGAAATAATGTATATAGGTCGGTCAAAAAGTAACACACAATCCACTGTACCCCCGCAATGGTCAGCATTAGGGAAATGAAATTTTGTAGGTAGAAACCTATGCCTAATTTTTATTTCCTGTTGTTGCCAGTAGGCCGCCATGGATGGTCAATGCGACACCCGACTACGCTATAGTAAAGTGATCTAATTCCTCTATGTAAGTCCTGACTGGAGGCATTCTGTATCCCCACACCGAAAGAATCGTCAATTTGCCAGATTACGCAACCAGTAGATGGCGACATTCTTTTCGACGCCCAGGTGGGTGATTTTCATGGACTTTCTTGAATGCGAAGCGACCATAACCAATGAACAATGCTGTACGTCCTTGGTCAAGTTGCAGCGTGTCTTGTTCGTATACGAACAGAGGCCAGAGGTACCTGGGACGGGTGTCAAGATGCATGCAACACACATAGAGTTCAAGAAGGTTGGCCATCTGGGATGATCATTGGTATAGATACCATGACTCTCTTACAGTACCGATCCGACGACTGAAGGCTTATATACATGGGAAGAATTTTTGAGATGATATCGAGCTCATTGCATGTTTAAAAAAAAGTGGTGCAAGTGCCGACCTTCAGAGCTTTACGAACGTGCATTCGTGTCTTGGAAACAAAGATGGTTGCAATATAGGATCCAGTTGCATGAAGCAACTGGGTCATATATTGAGTGAAATTTTAAAAGAAATAAAAGGCCATGTCTTCTACCTACAAATTCAGTTTCCATAGTGCCTGCCATTAACGAGTTACAGCAGACTGTACGTTAATTTTTGACCGATCTTTGCATTTTTATAATTACTTTTAAGTAGAGACTGTTGCGACTAAGCAGACACATCTTGGGTAACGAGGGAATTAGAAGTCACGGAGTTCTGCTTGATTCAAAGAACCTTGCGCCTCCTCAACATAATTAATACGGATTTAAATTTAATTTGTAATTTTACTTAATTAAGAGAAGCAAGAAAGTTTAACTATTGTTAAGAGGGACATTCTTCACTGAAGAGTTTTGATACAAATAAAAAATGGCTCAGGAAATACAGATGCTAATTAAAATAAAATTTGAAAAGGAAACTAAAATAATATTAGGTTTGGTAAAAAGGGACCCGTGTCGCAGTTTAAAAAAAAATCTTTTGAGGTGAAGTGAAAAGCTATATGGACAGAAGTGGTTCTAGTTAGGAGTTGACGTAAAAAATTGCGACGCACACAATGCATCTCATTTCGAAAAAGAACAAAGAGCACAATCATATACAGAGCTGGGCAGAAGGGGCTTGGAATGTCTGAATGACATTATTTGATATTAAATGGTAAATCATGAGCAGAAGAAATAAAAACATGCAATCGCTGTATCATCCTTATTAGAGTTTTCCTTTCTGTGGCATACATTTATAATTCAGACTTTAAAATTTTGAAAAAAATATTTTATTCAAGAAAGCCCAGATTATTTCTATAAAACGTAATTACCTAGAAGCGATTTCTTTGGTTTAAAATTTCGTTTCGCTCAATTTTGCTTGGTCCGCATGTTCGTTTCACATATATTTCATTTTTTTTAAATTTGCCTTACTTGTTTTATCTGAATATAAATTATCATATAATCGTTTTATGATCAAGAAATCGACTTCCTGCAGTTGATGTTCAGTTCTTTTTAAATAAATGATAATCATGAAATAATAACAATCATGACAGTCAAGATCATAATGCATTAGTATTCATTCTGTAGCGAAGAGGTTCTAAAAATGTCATGCTCACTGAAAACTGTAAAGTAGATGTTTTTAAATTCAACTATTATCGAACTTTTACGGAAGCAGTTATGTCCTTAATAGTTTCACAAAAAAATATATAAATAAAATTGCTATGATAAATTATCTCATTTGATATAGTATCCAAGTAAGAAATATATATAAAACATGGAGCTGATAAATGAAACTACATAAAACGAACTGTTTATATTTAAAAGTATAATTTTATGTTTTGATGTCATTTCATATAAATCGAGTCATAAAAGGGTTGTAAATATTTTTTCTAGAGAAACTGAGCGTGAGAGAGAGAGAGAGACAAATATTTCATCTTTTCTATGCTTGCTTGTTTGTTATGCAGATGTCCATTTTGGAAGCAAGACCTTTTGGCGACGGAACTTGTAATTTTGCACTATAGTCAAATATCGAGGATGACACATAAACCGGCTACTCCTATCCAGACTTCCACTCCATACCAGTGGGAGGAAGTTTAATGTATATTAGGCGCGCATTCTACTAATTGGAACATCTTTTCGAATACGCGACCGTCAGTCACAAAGTCTAGACTCTGCTTGGTTCATATGCTTGTTAGTGATGAGACAATGTATTGAGTTTCCCATTGAGGAAATGAATTCACGAGCTATCGTGGCTGTAAAAAATCCGGTTAACATATAAATTCTGCAACTATTCATCATCTTATCAATGTAATTCACTGTATTTCTGTTGATCATATTAGAGCTGTTAATGCAGGCAATACTGACTATGTCATTGTTAATTTGCTGCACATTAACGAATTGTGGAGAATTGGATAGCAGCACAAACTGCTGTCTAATTCATTAAAATATCAATGTATTCCTTACTGTCCTTTCTTTATTTTTTAATAAGTTTAAAGTGGGCTCATTTATTTTTTGTATTATCAGTGGAATGTTTGATGACTATGCTTTTGATTTCCCCCAATTAAATTTTGCCATGTAGGGAGTAACCGATGCGATTAAAAAGTCCCTCACCTATCAAAATTTATCTTCTGCATTTCATTCATTTAATCATGCCAACTGCGATTTCTCTCTCGTTGCATTGATCTGACTACTGTTTTTTTCCCTCTATCCATTTCGTATAAACACCTTTTGAGCACAACTTTTGGACTCTGAATTTAAAGAAGGCAGTAATTAATTCCTTGGAGTCTTACTTGTTGGAAGCTGGCAGGCAGTCCCTAATCACTTACAGTGAATCAGTTCCGGAGATCACCCATACATAATATGTGTGGCACTTAGGAAAAGTGACTGATTCGAAATCTACATCTCATTAGGCCGCTGTTTCATTACACTACTTTTTCAAAAAAGATTTCTCAATAGATCCCTTCCGACATTATGAAGACATGAGAAAAATGTAACAGGGGAGATGATGGGGGAAAAAATTCTCTCCCTTCAGAAAAAAAATTTAAAAAGAACAGATTTTAAAAAAATCCAGATTCCATCCACAGAATCGTCATTTCCCATCCGGAGTATTAATGCGCGATTCCAATTAGCATCGGCAGAAATTCTTCCGCTAAGGGAAGTAGTCCCTTTCACAAAACGGTTGTCAAAAGGGGAATAGGGGTGGAAGGGGGTGGAGAGAAACGTAATCAGAGACATTCCCCGAAAATCCTCTCCTCAATCTGTTCTTAATTGAAACCGTGGAGAAGGGATATTAAACCTTCTCTCCCTCTGCAATAATAATGGGAACGGCGTAGAATTTCTTTTCGAATGATGACCCCTTTTTATTTCCTTGTAAAGTTCTATTAGTTCTTTTCCCTATTCATTTTGGATGAAAGGGGTGGGAGGAGGTTTTTCGAAAAAAAATTCTTATTAAGCCACTCGGCTTTATATCTTTTGTATGACAATCCGAGGAGACCCAGATGAATAATCTTTTAGGGGGTGACTTTTCGTATTGTGTGTTTTTCGATGCATTTACTGGTTGCTGCAGCAAGAAGCACTATCTTATGACATTGGTGGCATTACAGATGCCATATATTTATGGAAATAATGTGAAATTAAAATGTGAAAAAAATAATTTGCTATAAATAATTTTATTTAATTGCTTCTAAATTATTTTATTTAGATTATTTTTCTGACTGAATATATTGCGGAAAATAATCGCAGATATAGTACAAACTACATGCATACGTTGCAAAAAGCACGTTCTGATATCAAATTCTTAGCAGAAAGCAGCAAAGTTTTAAAACAAATTACAAAGCTATTTAGCGAAGGTTTTTTGTTCCCAATTTGCTGCATGTGCTTGCCTACTTAAATTTGAAATAAAAATGAACGAATTTTAATTGTCTATAAGTTAACTTCAAAATATATATGTTGCAGTTAAAGCGTGGAATCCGTTATTTCATAGAAAAATTAAGTATTTCAAGAATTGCCTAGTTATTTTCAACCCGTTATTTCATAGAATAACTAGGTAGCTCATGAATTACCTAGTTATTCTATAAAATAACTGAATTTTTCTTTAACGGTAACATATATATAAGGGAAAAGATGGCAACAATTAATTCTCACAATTGTTAATTTTCATTTTAAATGCATTACTTTGGAAAATCTATATAAATGAAAGTGAAATTCATAAATCATTTGTGCCCTATAGAAATCCAAACTATTCAATTAATTTTCTTCTAATATTGGTCACAAATATTATGAATACGTTCATTAAAAATTTAAAAAATATATTATATATATACAAAAATCGTTCTGTGGGTGTATGGTGTAAACAGTCCAACATACAGGATAATGGGGAATTAAGATTTATTCTCAAATATGGAGGAATAACACATAACACAGGTACAGGAACAATAATTCTTGTACAGATTAGCAACACAAACGGACAACAATTCATTACTAATAACAATAACAGCGCTTTCGGATCTAGGAACACAAACAGTCAGCAAATCACTAATAATGACATAACAGCACTTTCGATAGCGCTCAGCTCACCGGCTTTCCAGCTCGCACTGCAGACGAAAGTCCAAAGTCCTTCCAGTCCATCAACACACACTACTCAATACCGCTCGGCGTCTAACAGCTTACTAACTCGCACAGCGGATAGAACTCCAAAGAGAGATTCCAAAGACTTTCGCACTCCAAGGCGATCCCAGTCGATCAACACTTTCAAAGTCGATCAACATTCAGTCACTCCGTGATCCAAGCGCACTCCTTATATAGTCTACCCCGGCAGGCCGTGACGTCACATGGAATCATCTAGTACATTCAAGCGTATGTCCTCTCCTAATAGACAGTTATAAATTGACTAAATTTTAATGAAAATATTATTTAAAAATTGATTAAATTAATTAATCAATCAAACATTAATAAAAATTCTTAGTATTATATATAAAGGCGCATATGCAGCTATGTATAATATAATACAGATACAAATAATAGATATACTAAACAAAAATTAAAATTAAAAAAGAAAGAAAAGTATAGATAAGAAACAGCAGATTTAATAAAAACGATGACAATACATCTTTAAGCGTACTAACGCAACAGCCTCAAGTGATTGCATCAACTGAAGTTTAAAACGATAATATTTAAAACACATAAAAATTAATTTAGAAAGTAAAAAATGTTCAAAACGGAAAATATGAATGAAGAATCGAATGGCGAACTTTATCGAAGACCACTCACCGCAAAGATTCCAAATTAGACAAGATTTTCTGTCAAGGGTAAGATTATAAATCAAAAGTATACCCTTTGTGGCCTGAATCCTGTCCAATATCAATATGAGAAACATTCTGAAATATCAAAATGCAAAATCCTTAATGAATAATCAAAAGATACTAGAGAGTGTGTTAAACCTAACACTCTCTGCCGAAATTTTAGATATAAACCAGGCGACGCCAAATACACAGGAAGCAACAAAGAATTAGAAGCTAGCACCTAGCTCCATATACGAAGAAGACTCTCCTAATAGAGATATCGAGAAAATTCCAGCACCTTTGAGATCCCCTATTTCGTCGCCAAGGTCAGGGGTCTCGGCTTGGCTGCTGCCAGTCATCCCATACTTACCCCTGTAAAACTCTCTTCCCAACCATAAGACTAACATTGTTGGGAAGCGACTTGCCATGTTCGTAACAGTATGTGACAAAAGAAATTAAAATAACTATTTCCTTTTTTTATCAACGCCTCACACTTTTACGATTTTGTTTTCCATCTTCATGTTTTTGATTTAAAAAATTAATTATTTTTTACTTCTACTAGTACATTAGTAAAAGAGTCCTTTAATTTTTTATTATTTTTCCCACCTCTATGATGATTAGTTTCTAAAGATAGGTCTCAGCCTATTAAATGGTTTCCTAAAACGCTTAGAAATTTTAAATTTGCAATCTGAAAATTACTTAGTAAGACTATTTATGTGGTTCATGAGGGTGGAGAAGAACCATCGTTTTACTTTGAATACATGTTCATGTATAAATAAAACATTTCCTTGACATCTTGAATTGATTTAACTCTAAAATGCTAATTATTTCTTTCTAACATAGTAAATGTTTAATTGAAAGTAATTTATTATTATTGGATTGATCAAGACAATGACAGAAAACCAACTGTAATAGTTAACTAAAAGAGAATATAAAATTTATAAAATCAATGAATAAAAAAGAAATTGTGACGACATTTACCCACCTTGCTGAAAAACCAAACACACCCAACAATGATCGATGAAAAAGCTTATACAAAAGCCGGGCCATTACATGTCTAGCTCATAACACATTGCAATACGTCTTTTAGGTTTGTTATGTAGTTTCATTTCTTTTCGTCTGCCGTATATTTTTGTATTTGAAAGTAAGACTTTATGAATATGTAAAGAAATTTTGTGGAACTTTTCTGCAATTTACATGATGTAATGTGTTCTAAACAAAGTAGTGTTTCTCTTATGGCTCATGTTTCTTTTCTCTTTTTTTCTAGGTGAGTATTGCATAATGTTCTATTTGGAAACTGAAGAAGTCTCAGAGAAAAGTGGTAAAATTTTAAAGTTTTGACTACATATATCAAGAAATCTTGATTATACACTTAGTCAATAGTTTACGCTGTCGATTGGTTCTCTGACAATGTGTAAATTGAAATCTTGCCGTTCTAACCCATATTTCTCTTTGAAGACACATATATAAGAAATTAAGAAACTCACATGAACTCTTTGTTTTTAAGTTATCTTGTTCATGGGCAGAGAGACATTCCAAAACTTTTTTTTCTGATTCAAGGGAAGTCTAAAACGTAGGGATTCATCAAAATCTTGAAAAAAAGATTGATTACAATATTTTTTTCTTTGTATACTTGGCGTACGGAAATTTAACAATAGTTAACGTAACTATTCTTTGAATTCTGAAACATACTGGAATTAATTTGAATGTGTTAAACTTAAATCGTGTAATTCGAATGCCAGGCGAATAGGATGTGAATATTTTTAATTTTAGAGCAGGAGACGGTACAACTGTCATGCGAAGTAAAATAATTTGATTACTTGTAATAAACACTATTTTACTCATATACATCTTATTACTAATCATTGACATACCTTTCAGATGTCTTCTGAAAGTATTTCATTTTATTGTTGCTTCTTTACATCCCCTGGAATGAAGGGTCTGGGGGGGTTAGGTCGCAGCTCATATAAAATACCAAAGGAAACTTTTTATCTCCGTACCCTTATCAGGCAATTCCAAATGTTCCAGTAAATAGGCTGCTTGCCGAATACTTTATTTTGTTCCATTTCCTGCTCAGGTTGATGAATCGCATTCGGGGCACCATCTTGCAAAAAGCTACTGCGAGCTGAGTTTATCCAAAAAGAATTCTAAAAAAGTAAAGTTTATATTTATAGGTAGATATTTACCTTTACTTTATTCCATTATAAGCTTTTCTTGTTAGGTTTCTTCATTAGTTAAAGCTTGTTATTTTCATTTGTTAAGTATGGTTAGAGGGAATTTGATCTGTTTAAGTTTTCTTTTTATCTAAGAACTTTTAGATTTTGAATATTTAAGAGATACTGGACCCATTTGTTTGTATTGTTTGAAGTATTCTATTCTTCAAATTTATTTGCATATTTAAGTATTTTTTTTATTTAAAAGCAAAATGTTCGCTAGATCTTTAAATTAGATTTGCACTGTGTAAAATTTTTTTATTTCAAATCAAAATGTTCATATTTTTAAGTTAATATAGGGTTTGTAGTTTAAATTTTTTTTAAATTTAAAATCAAGATTTTTTAATTATAAAGAAAATTTCCAATTTAAAAAAGTATTATATAGTAAGTAAAAACAAAATATCCAGATTTTTTGAACTATAAAGAATATTAAGAAAACTGAAATCAATTTGACATTTTTATTGTATCCATTTAATCAGGTCATTTTAAAATATGCTTGCTTCTCTTTTATCTGGAAAATATTCAAATTCTGTAAAAATAAAAAAAATTGTGTGTTTCCCTGTCTAAATTTTGAGATTTTGCTTAGAATATTAAAATCTTTTAAATTTATTTCGCATATTTTTCTTTATTTTAAAATTCTAACAGCGCCTTTTAAAACTTTTCAGCTGTGCTTCAATCTAAAATTTTAGAAAGAAACCAGAAAAGAAATGTGCTTGACATCTCAAAGTTGAAAATTTCACGAAACAAAAACAGAGACTTACCCTTTGATCTTCTTTCTAAAATGGAATTCTAAGTTTCTTCTAAATGAAATTCCATCTCTATCGTATTTAATTGTTTTTGAATTGCACTTAAACGAAACATAATTTGCCTTGAAATCTTTTGCTCTTAAAACTATTAAAAATCTTTTTGCCATCGGTAAAAATGTATAATCCTTTTTTCCCCCAATAATCTTAACTAGTATTATAAAGAAATAGAGATTTAATTTTTACTTAATTCTCTGGACGAAAATGGCCTGCATGCGAAAAATATATAAATAAAAGAACGAAAGAAATTATCCTTTTAAATTCAGAAGATGAGAAATTATTCAGAAGTATTATAAAAGGTTGAGGTTAATGGAGTTTGATCGAATAAATTATTCCAGCCTATATATTAAAATTTCTACATATATACATTTTTTATTTACATATATTTCCATTCATGTCGTGGCTTTTGTTGTTATTATTATTATTGTCAAACAACACAAAAGCAAACTTCGAATGAAATTCTTTTAATATTTAATTTTTAGTTATCGCAAAATAATTCTTTAGCCAATCTAAATAATCCCCTTGGACTCATGTGTTGCTGACGACTTAACCCTTTTTAGGTGGCTCCGAAAGTCGCCAGATCTTATGGTTTGCGATTTCTGCTTTTGGTATTACATTAAAACACTGTGTATGTACCACCATTACTAGCTATGTTGAATTAGCCCCAGCATCATATTTCCAACGCTCTCACGATCATAAACAATGAATGACATGCTCCAACGTCTTTGCGAAAAATCTGACTATCGTTTAGATATGAAGCGCATAAAGAAGGTATAGAACTTTTGTAATTATTCAAGCAAAAAAGTGAGATGTTTCCGTTTTTTATGAGATATTGTTTATTTTGGTAGTTTTTTTTTTTTTAAATATAGTGAGTTAAAACCCGATGATTATTTTGTAATTACCTTTATAACATATATATTTAACCCCTTCGCATACCATGACGTGTCTGGCTAACGCATCGATTTAAAGAATTTTATACATTAAATATGTAATTAAATCAAGGTAGCAGTTAATTTAAAAGAGAAAAATCACTACGACACGTTGAAGTATCTGAGGCGGCCTTTGCGTTTTTATATGGATTGAAATTACAATAAATATCCCAAATGGGATGTCTCTTCTAATTAGGAAGTGAAAAAAAAATTCATAAGTCAAGGAGTCAGATATCAGAATCGAAGTCAATATTTTTCGGACGCCTTGTACGATTCATTAAACGAAATGACACGCTATTCAAGAAGAACCGACATGTATCGATATTCGATAACAAATTCGTTGATGATAAATTTCAAATAAAGTTTTTGTCCTTTTAATCGTGATCAGTTCCCTTTTGCTTTATTTATTCATTGGAAAACAAGCCCTAAAGTCATGTACCGTCTATTTAAAACATTATAAAAACAACTCACTCCAAACCTTCTGTGGAAATCCTCTTTACATCCAATTGATTTGCCATTCGTCTATGCAGTTGATTTGTTTTTTAAGTTTTTTTAAACGCTGTCGGGCCAATTAGTTGAGTAGGAAATTTGAAAGTGAAATTGGAACAAGTCGAGCAGTTTCTTGTCTTGGAAGGATCAGTTACATCGAAAAGAAGTCAGCAGAAAGATGTCCGTTTGTTCTGGACCTTGTTTTTGTCTGATTAAAATCCAGCAGTCAAGCAGTCACGACCCATTCAGGAGTTTCACATTCAAAGAAACGCATTGGAAGAAAGTGTTTAAGTTTAATTAATGTGTCGGAAACTGTAAAAAAACATAATAGTCTGTAAATGTCAACATAAGATCGTTTTCGTTACAAGATCAAAGGAGGCTATAATTATTTTTACTTCTCTGCTGCACTTTACTGGTTATGCGTCTTTTATATTTTACACACATTTCTCATAGAGAAATTCATGTAACGGTGATAAAAACGATAAAAATGAAGTTATTAGTTTTCACTTTGTTTTGTTTATCAGATATATATATGTTTCTTGTTTGTTTTGATATATATATATATATATCAAAACAAACAAGAAACATAAGACAAAAACTCAAAAACAACCAAGACACAATGGCAAAAATAATTTACTAGTGATAAGTGTGCGAGTCCCGCACGAAGGACAAGCGTACGCACCTTACCGGTAAGAACAACGCCACCGTGTGGTGTGAACTGCGAAGACTCTGTCTGAGCTGACATACGAGCCAGTGAACATGTACCCAAATCACCGAGACTAAAACTGTGTTAAGTATATATAGATAATCTAATGTTTACCTCTAATGTTATGTGAATGTCTAAACTTAATGTAATAAATATAATTATTTTAAAAGCCTAACTTGTGTCATAACATGTAATAATTTTAAAAGTGAGAATTTAGAATTTTGGTTAAATTTTTATTTTATGTTTCTCGCACTTAATCTGAATTTCTCGACAATGCAGGCATCAGATAGAAGCTATGCGAAGTCTAAAGCCAACGCCGTTATCGGAGAAGAAAAAAAGTAGCTAATTCGTCTTAAAAAGTTTATTAAAAAATGCCCTGCAGTTAGTTGACACCATTGGAAGCAAATTATTACACAACTAGCAGGCTAAGGTGATGTAGGGGATATGACAATAGCTTCCTATTCCCAAATTCATGAATTTCATCCCTAGCCGTATTAGATGAATTCTGCATGCAGAATTCATCTCTATATTCTACCCCATACAGTGTGATTGAACGGCTTTTTAAAGATCCCTTGAGTACCTATTTAGCTTGTATTTGGTTTCTCTTGGCAAAATCATAATTAAAATTGTATTGCAGCTTCAGAAATATGAGAGCGTCACTTGCTAGTTGTGCAGGCCAAACCGTGTATCAATCAGATCATTGCAACGTAGATCCCTACTACAAGCGCCAATGAGTATCATGCTCGGGGTAAGCACCTCGTCTTGCGAATAGCTTTTCTGCCAATCCCATTTCCAGATAACAGTTATTCAATTTTTATTAAATATTTTTATACTTTTTTTAGTCACTTTTAATTTCGAATTTATGTATATTCGAAATTTTTCCTACAAATTCCTTTAAAATCTTATCGCGTTATTTACGACACAAATTCCTTTTGCTGGAAAGTATTCATTTTTTGTGTATTATTGTTTATGAGGAAAAGCAAACTATAAACTAAACAATAAATTTTTATCATATAAAATGAAATAAACTTTGCCTTCTCACAATTTTTATTAAATGGGGCTCCACACCTTCTGTCTTTTGTTGATTGTACACACGCCTTTTGTTATCCGAAGAGCTATCGAGTCTCCCGATACTTGAGACGCTGAAAAAATTTGAAAACTGCGACGTTCTGAAATAAACGGTATAGCACCTTCCACGTTGAGATTTATAACCCGTAGTGTCTGTGTTTAATCGGATTATTTATGCTCGCTGAAGAGCGAACGTTTTATATTTGTAAATTGAGAGCATGTTTCCAAGCGCTTGTTGTGTATTTTTGCTTGGATGTCTGTTTTTGGAGTCTTTTCTTTCGCACGTTTGTGTTGCTGTGGAAATCCCTTATGTTCTTAACTACATTTGTAAAATTTGAATCGGTATTCACATGAGTAAAATTTCTATAAACATTATTTCATATTTTCATTTGACGAAATATTCACGCGTGCTGTCCCAAGAAACTCTTCTCAACTTTTATGGATTTAATTACCATAACTTTGGTTTCGGTAAAATTATTTCGTATTATTTGATCTACTTATTTATTTACTCACGTGCACTTGCTAAAAATAGTTCTTTCAATTCTGTTTTCTCTAGTTATAACCCCCTTACACCTTAGGGTGGGGCGTTGGATGTCTTTTGTTGTTACTCCAGTTATAGCCATTCCTTTAACTGTCCAGTACACGAAGTATTCAAAGAAAAAGTATTGTAACCGTCAAAAAATTCTTTTTGATAACTGAACGTGGAGATTTTGACGAATTTCAACATTTCAGACCTCTCTGAGACCGAAAATAATATTTTTGTAATTATGTCTCTCTAGTGGTCTGTGAACAAGATAACACAAAACGCAATGAGCCAAATGGATGAAAATTGTCACGCAATTGTTTCACCGAATTGTAGATTAATGGCGGCTCTTCAGCTCAGAAACAAGCAGTGCTGCAAATGAAAGGAATCTGGAGATAATATAATTAAAATATAATTTTTTAAAAGCCTTTTTACTTCTAAATAGCCCAAACTTTGTATTTATAATTATCTCAATTGTAATTTAGAAAATTATCGGCGTATTTGTTTACGATGAGTGACTTCTAATAAAAGAAAACGAATGTGTATTAAAGCAGATGAGTTTCCGCCGAGGCAAATTGAAAATCAAACCGTAGCCATATAGAAGCGAACGAGAACAAGCGAAAAACAAAATCAAGAAAGGGAAGGCCACCCTCGGATGGGAGGAGAAAACCAAAAGCATCACACAGTTGGCTTCGCGCCAAAGGACTGCAACCCGAGCCACCGCCAACCTCAATAGGGGGAAACTTCGGTTTCGCCTTCCGAAGCGTCGCTTAGCTGTCGCGCAGTAAGCGAATTTTGATCTTAACAAGGGCTGTTTCTGAACAGTCCCAACTTGTGTATCTCCTACTTATTGATTCATTTTCTGTCTTCTTTCTTCGTTTTCATTCTTTTTTTTTCATTGTCTTTATTGATCGAACTCTTCAATGAGAAAAATAACTTAATAAGATCTAAAAAATCTCGGAAAATAAGCTTTTAATATAATTTCAGGAGTTGCTGCATCTCTGCAGCCGGAATAGACGAGCCGCTACGGTGCAGATTCCATTGAATTTTGAATGAAATCCGTCTCTTCGAGGCCTGTCTGTGCATCCGTGCATGTGGACACGATAAATAAAAAACGAAATGAGCTAGCTGGAAGAAAACTAACGTATGGTTTTATCGCTGGACTTTGTGGACCTTTGTCAAATTGTATACCAAATTCGTCAAAGGGTTGACAGTCTACCGGTGTATTATGTATGAGTACGAGACAGTGGCGAGGAGAACACTCCAATGGTTATTTTAACTAAGCCTTTATTTTCGAAAATTAAAAGCAAAATTAGACTATACCTTTTTAAGTAAAGGTTTTCAAAATGAGGCATTTTACCTTAACTTTTAAGTTTATCTTCTGTGTGTTGCCATTTTCTCTGTCCAATGTCCATTCAACTTATACAGTAACTGTAGTGGTTGCAGGAACAGGGGTAAGGGGCGGAGTTCTGTCTGTGTGTTGTCATTCTGATTCCCTTGATTTCTCAGTGAGAAACTTTCAGGTATCCAAATATCGTTCTTTAACATACATTCTTGACAAATCTCGTCACTCACCTTTATATCTCTTTACCTCTAATTGGCAGTTATAATTGAAAAACTGTCAAATTATTTGTTACTCATTTAATGCAATGAGATTCATATTTAGAATGATTTGTTTTACCTTACCGAATCATAAAAAATCAGTTTTAAAAAGAAATGTTAACAAATGTCTTGATGTCCTGATTTAAAAAGTATTCCTTTCATTTATTCTGTTCCAGCTGGTTTGATAATTGGAGAATGATTCATTCGATTTTCCCCCCTGACAAACGATTATTTTTCAGCATTTGCACGTTTTCTTTTAACTCGCCTGTAACAACTTTTACAAGCTTGACTTAGTTCTATTATAATACCTTTTAAGCAGATTCTATAATCAAAAAACTGTAAAAACTCAAATATTTAGTAAAAATAATACACATCACAAAATTCCTTAACGGAGTGAATCGACACGAATGAGTGAGTCCTGGCGACAAATTTGGCGCCTTTTCCTCCACCGTCTTTTCTATTTTTACTCACCGTTGCCAACCCTTTCAGCGAATACATGATCCTCCGATTGTAAGGGACCATCTGTCGTCCTTCCACAAAACATCCACCCTCCACCCCTTCTCAGGAAAGGGAAGAAAATCGCCTTTTATAAGAAATCGGCTCTTCATGAAATATTCATGCGATTCTACAAAATGCTGGATTTTTTAGATTTTTTTTTCTCCTCCTTTCCAGCCGCAAAGATTTTTCCTCTCGTATTCCTGATCAGTTTTTATTTGTTTTGTTCTTCTCTCCCCCTCATCCCCATGTTTGATTAAAGGGACTCACTGTCCATAATTAGCTTTTGATTGTGACGCGGGGGGTTCGGGTATGAAATGGTATTTTAATAGCACCCCTCTTCGAACATAAATAGAGAGTTCCCTTCGTTCATCCACTTTCTTTACAGAATTTATCTGAACAGTTATTGAAAAAGTGTCCCAGTTCCATTCGTGCATCGAAAGAAAACCTTTTTTTTTATTATTGTGTCGTTTTTATTTTACTTGGAAATCGTATAATGCATCTATGCATAGATCTGCATACTTGATAAATAGCTACGGACGAAAAGGTTTCTTTTTTCTGCATGGGTTGAAATTGAATGGTGGGAATTTTTTCGGTTGAGAAAGAGCATATGGTTTTTTTTCCAGAAGACCTGTAGGTGCCAGTTCACATAGCAAGCGAAGATGTTGAAGTATGTATACGTTCACGATCGTTAACGCTTTCACCTACAAATTTATTTAACCTCCTAATTAGATGGCACATCCTATTTGGACATTTCCCCTTATTTCAAGCCATATAGGAACGTAAAGGATACCCGAGATACTTCAAAGTACCCAAGTGATTTCTGTCTCTTAAATTAATTTCTATTTTGACAGAACTGCAGATCAAATCTTTCATTAGATGCACCAGTCAAACACGTTTGCGAATGATATTTGAAAGGATTTTTGGACATATCCTGTTATTTCAATAATACATACAAGAATGTAACTGATACCTGAGATACTTCAACGCGGCCGAGTGATTTCCGTCTTTTAAATTAATTTCTATTTTGATAGAACTGCAGATTTAAATATTAAAACTTTCATTAGATACACCAGTCAAACACATTTGCGAAGGACATTTGAAGGGATTTTTGGACGTTTCTTGTTATTTCAATAATACGTACAAGAATGCAAAAGATACGTGAGATACTTCAACACGCCCAAGTGATTTCTGTCTTTTAAATTAATTTATATTTTGATTGAACTGCAGATTTAAATATCAAAACTTTCATTAGACGCAGGAATCGGTTTTCAAGAGATTAGATATGAGCATCGTGTTAACTATTCAATAGAAACCAGGTTTGATTATCAGTCAGTCATTGTGTTTTGTCCAAAAACTCACATGAAGAATCAAAATTACTGCAGAGAATTTACTTGAAAATACTCGGCAGCCTTGACCTTGCTACACTGATATATAAAATAACAGCTTAGAATGGATTAAATGTTATTTCATTAAACTGCTGTCCTATTTTTGTATAATTTGGTTATTTTATTATAATTATTTCTATTTAATATTTTGGCATATGATTTGAAGTGCTGTGGTTATCGAATATCTCTTCATATCAATTATGTTTTGAAATATACAAATAAAAAAAACGCAAAATTTTCTTTCCAAAAAATATCTATAAAGCCAAATTGACCGTCAGAACGTCTCCAAATTCCCAGAGTGGTTCCGCTTTCTACAGAAAATATTTAAGTCTCGAATTTTCGCTTACTTAAATTGTGGTAATTATCTGTACTTTAGTTTGGATAACTCACTTCGGCAAAAAAGAATGTGCACTCATAGCAAATATATTGCACAAAAAAGAAATTATTCCATTATAAATAAATTTATAAACTATTGAAAAATTTTCAAAATTGAACAAATAATGTGTACGTAAGGGAAAAATATTATAACTTGTATTAATTACTTTTCATTATATAATGAAAAGTAATTAATATATTTAGCGTATTATAACCTCTTTTTGAATCTTTAAAACTGAACGTCTATTTTTACCCTATTTAAGCGATTCTCTAATAAAATTAGTGACTGGTGAGTGAATTTATTTAAATTATTAAAAAAATGTTGGATGTCGTAAAAAATAGAACTGTTTTTCAAGAATATTTTTATAGAACTCAGATCATAAAAGGTGAGCGATTTTCGAATTATAGTTCCATGTACCAAAAGTATCAAATTTATAGTGCAAAGTATTCTAATTTATAATTCCAATTACCAATCGTACAGTATTCAAATTTAAGTGCAATTATATATTTCCCCCACTTAAATTAATTAATTTTGCAAATGTATAGCTTAAGAACAAAGGTTAGCCTGTGCTTATGTGTTTCAGGACAGCCAATAAAACAGCCATTGCAAGATGGCATCTTTCATATTGTAAAGAATAATGTTTTAAAGTATTTCAATCGAAATGTCAAGTCATTACTATTCTTAAGAAAACCTATGTGAAGGTTCATCTCATGTAGAGTTTGTCTCATAAATTAATTGCTACTTTGCTTTAATTACAGATTTAAATATCTAAAATTCTATAATCGTTATACATGTCCCACACATCCTTGTATGCGAAGGGGTTGAAACCAGATAAAATAATACATTTTTCGCTTTCTAAAGGCGCGTATAAATTATCCAAATTAAATGAATACCGCCCAGTTTAAAATTAACTGCCTACCATTAAATTCCGGAGCATGCCAATTTTTCCTCCTTCTGAATGAAAAAGTATCTTTATGGAATATGCTTCGCGAATTATATATATTTGATGTTCAAAAGTGCAAACGAGTAATCTCATTCACCTCGGCATGAATTATATGAAAACTTAGTATCTGAAATAGAAACGAATGCGCATAGGGTTGCGTAATGGAAAAAGTAAATCAAAGGAAAAATGGAAAAAGAAAAATCATGGAAAAAAATGCAATCAGCTCTTTGGAACGAAGAAACTCAGTGAAGAACGTAATAGCCCTGCCTGATCCTTTCGAGTCTTCCGGCAAGATGGATGGCTTTTTCCGTTTTCTGTAATCACCCTCCGATCCTGATCCTATCCTTATTTCATCGGGAAATTTTCCTTCTTACCCTGTGCATAAATTCTGACGACCTTTCCTTTCTTGTGGGAAATCATTCTTTGCCTAGTTTTATGATAATCTCTTAGAAAATAATATTTCCACACGCATAACCGTTATTCTTACGAGCCGTGTTTTCTTCTGCTTTGCTTTCTTTTTTTCCCTCCTCTGCCCTCTGTTCGGCGAAGATTTCGTGTTTTTATCTTTCTCGGATTTTTTTTCTTCCTGTGGTCGTATAAATATTCACTCGGGTGACCAGAGTCGCGACCGCTCGTTATTTTGCGAACTCTCCCTTTCTTTATGGGTGCTTCTTGCTTTTTCTGAAGACGAAATTTTTTCTCTTCTTCTTACTTTCTTCTGCATGAAAGAACATGAAAATTCTTGGCGTCTCTAGCTTCACAGTAATGCAAAAAATACCACCATGAAGCATTTACTTGTTATTAATTCTTGCACTTTTCATTCACTGACGGTATAGATTACATATTTGCACCCAAGCAACTGACTTTGTAAATCATTCTTCATTATTGTAACTGAGTAAATGGAAATGAAAACTAACCAATTTCTTTACTTTGACGAGTCTAAGTAATGGGCAAAATCTCTAATTGAACTTGATGTTAAGAAATCTGAATCAAGACCCGACTAAACATGAATAAACGTGAAATCACAAATCTTACTCCTTGTTTTGACTTTAATTGGTTGATTTATTAGATTAACATCACATTTTGATGCTATATGATGCCTATTCCAGTACGAACTTCGTAATGTTGAATAGTTTTCCGTTAACGAGGACAACACTTGAGAGGACTACCCGTCTCCAAATTTCTACACATGTAGCGTGCGCCAGTTAAGCGTATATGGCAAATCCTCCGTGGAATCGGCTCTCGAATCCGCAACCCTTCATTCCTGAAGCCTCGACTTTACCACAAAGCCACCGCGGCCCACGTCACAATCTCGGACCATCGGGATCGGCTCTCGAACCCGCAAGCCTAAGTTCTCGAAACCGAGACTTTTGCCACAAAGCCACCGCGGCCCACGTCACAATCTCGGACCATCGGGTTCGGCTCTCGAACCCCCAAGCCTAAGTTCCCGAAGCCGAGACTTTGCCACCAAGCTACCTTTACTTTACGCTACGACACACCCCTGCCTCCAGAGAGTAAGAGCCACCAAGCTACCGTGGCCCACGTCACAATCTCGGACCAACCGCTAATGACACGAATCAAATACATCAGAAGATTTTGCTTGTAGTAACTGAAATATCGCAGGTAGCAAATAAGCTAAACTACTTCACACATAATCACAAGCCATTGTGTGTTTTTCTGGCGGTGACTACGTTTCCAACCCTCATCGGCTGCGTTCCAGTGTATTTCAGCGCGTCACGTTGTTTTGGATTATTTTCGATATTTATTCTGATAATATGTTTAACCCTTAAACGCCCAGTGTTGCCTTTGATCAACATACCCCAATTTTGTCCTCTAAAATCTTGAGAATAAGGCTGAAGCTTTAATGCCTGTTGTTTCCAATAAAATACACGTTGTAAATGTTATTAAATCAATTTGCAATATATGGCAGCCTGAATTCTGATTAAAAAATTAAAATAAATTGATGATTTTCACTTAAGGCTGCATCATTTTTGCTTTGTTTGTACGCTTGAGAATACCATATTTTATTTTATAATTTTTAAGAAAATTCATTATCCACATTATTAGTTCTTAAAAATGATCCATGTTTGATATCACAGAATTTTATCAAGGAGATTTTTTATAATTAAAGCCAAGTGTTGTTGGCGGGTAACAAACTGTTTTTCAGCTAAAACCCCCTACGTAAAACAAAATAGGACTTTTTAAAGTATTTTTTCCATGTTTTATTCAAGAAATGAAGGTCTAAAAACATTTTAAAATCATTTTTTTTTAAATCGGACCTTTTAAGGGTTAAAACAATATATATTTAAACATTATATTATTTTTAAACAGTAGAATGAAGAACTTTCCAACCTTTTTTACTTTATTACTCCAGCTAACTTAATGATGAGTCTTTCAGCTTCGTATTAATTTTTAATTGAAGTTTTAGCAATACCCAGATTAAAAATAAAGACCTCGGATCAAATGAGCATCTTTCTATTAGTAAATATTTCTTGGCCATCAGGTACTTGATATTTCCCTACATATCGGTAAAAGAAAACTACCAGACGTTTAAACACAAAAGCAGAATATATATATTTTTATTTTATATAGTAAGCGGTTTACATACGAAAAAGAAAATCCTACTTGTTGCCACACTCCAAATCAAAGGAATCAATCCACGTGGCGTCTTATTTATCTCACAAACATAACTGCATATGTCATCTAACATCTATCTGCATGTTGTCTTATGCTGTCCTGTGACGTCACGCTCTTTCCCCTCTTTCAAGATGCGCAGCGGATTCCAAAATTAAATTGTCGTGGCGCATTTGACTTGCATCACGTGATCCATTTGCCCCAGAAACAGTTCAAAAACTTAAAATTAATACGGAATAAATTTTCGATCTAGTGCATAAGTTTTTAGTGTATTATTCTCTTCTCGTTTTTAACTGAAAACATTTAACTATGACAAAAAAAAGTATTTATAATGCTAATTTTCCAGAGCATTCTTATTATTGTGTCGTATTCTGTTCAGTAAATTTAATGAAAAGTAATTGCCAGGGGAAAAACGGTCTTGCGTTATTAAGACTAAATTGTTATAATAATAACGGTAACTTCCATATCTGTGAAATAGAACAAAAACAGGCCATAAACATCTTTTTTTTAAATGTTATATTATTAGGAGATCCACATTTCTCGCCTGTGAAGGTGAATGTTCCTCATGTAAATCAAGTCAGTGTCTGCCGCTTGTCACATACCTTTTTTTCTTTACGACCCCCTCATCCTGTTGCCAACTGGAGATAACAAATGCTTCCCAGGGTTCTTTCCGAACTAAGCCAGTGGTGGGTCCAACTAAGTATACAGATATGTATGCGAGGATATATTGCATTCCCGGTGTCTTCGTTAGCTTACTCTCTGTTCAGTTCTCTGATTTCTTTAAAAATCAAGTTTCCAAAGTTAATCCTTTACTTTTTCTTCCATTTTTACTTTTTTTCGGGAGAGAAGAACATGTTTTCCAGCATGTTTATTTCGTCGTATTTTTAAGCGCACATAACAAGAGTCCCAGTTCTTTCTGCTATCTGGGGAAGATGAATTTTACTTTTGTCGTTATTTTTTATAGACCAAAATGTTTTTTTCAGAGAAAGAACCATTACAGGGATCAACGCCGGAGCTATAACTTGCTTTTCTTTCGCTTGTTTTTCTCTTTCTCTTTGTCCATAAAAAAGGAGTCTGCCCGTAACAAGGTTTTATCACTCACTTGTTCCGAAAGGCCTTCCTTTTGTTGTTTGTCTGAAGATTGTTTCTTATTGTTATCTTCTTCCAACTCTACCCGAGTCAATCATCCAGAAAATGCCAGAACTGCGGTGACCTTCCTTCCTGATTATGTGAATATCGGGTACAATATTTTTGAAAAACACGCTAACTTTTTCTTAAGAAAATCCAAGAGAAATTTTGGCACTAACTAGATCTTAGAATAATTGATAAAAGTGGCATAGTGGGAATTTTACGATAATGTTTGAATATATGTTTCGTGTTTATTTTTGTGGCTGTTTTATCCATGTAGCACCGGAACCATAAACTCAGCGACTTCCCAGTTATTCAGATTGTTCAGTCAAATAGCCACATAAATAAAAGTGCAGAGCGTGGTGACCTTCCAGTTGTTCAGTTTGTGTTCACATAAATAGCAATAACAATAGATCACAGTGACAGCTCAGATTCTCGGGTCGTTCAGCCGTAATTACACAATCTAAGTTCAGTTTGTGTTCACATAAATAGCAATACCAATAGATCACAGTGCCAGTTCAGATTCTCAGATGGTTCAGCCGTAATTACACAAATAGTGATAAACAGTGATACTCTAACTGTTTAGAACACTAACTCAAATAAATAACAAATAGATCACAGTGATTTTTCCAATTTTCACACTCTGTTATTAGTAATCGTATAAATAACCACCTGATTGCATAATCGAAGCTGCTATTTATAATAGTATAATAGACGTATTTTTGTGCTAACAAAATAAGATATATTTCAATCAGTTTTTGTGATGCATAGATCAGCGTGTCTGTTTAATAGTGTGTGTGAATTTTTAACGAAAAAATGAGCATTTAAATGTAATAATAAAAATGAATGTGCGACTTGCGGCTTTCTAGATGGCACTGTTGGACCTAGAGCAGTGATGTCGACCCTTTTTGAGAAGGTGGATCAAATGTTGTTCATTATTTTTTTAATACTAGCCCGTGGGTCACTAAGTAGTGGCATCAGCAGGGTGTGTGGTAAAAAGGATACAAATAATTTGGAAACCCCGAAGATTTGTTAACAGAAAAACTTGACTTTTTTTTTGTTCTCACTTCTAGTTACATACATCAAGGCTACCAATTAGTTAGTTCATCAGTGCGAGCTGGTACAGTCGTCAACAAAATGAATAGTACACCTCTGTAACTCTGATATATATTATTGAATCTTCACAAAACTGGTATTGATGTTAATGACTCAAGAGAGCAGGTTTATTCAGATAAAAAAACTGATTGACCGAGTTAATTAACAGCCATCTCGGAATTTTCCCATTACGCCTATCAATTTTTTTCGCTGAATCGACTCCCCATCATAAAATTAGCCTCCCCAAAAAATTTTATAGAGTTTTGATTAAAATTTTGAGAGGTATAGGGTTTTGAAAAATGGCGTTTCCCATGTTAAATGAATTTTAGGAACTTTTGACGATATCTAGGAAAGTATTATATATTTCTCCAAAAATTTTTCACTCACTAAAAGAACACTATTTTTTTACATAAAGCCATGAAAAAAATTCACAAATAAAAATAATTAATAATTTTTAAAAAATTTTTAAACATGACTGTGGAAAAAAGTTAATTGTAACATAGTAGAATTTTTATACGAAAGCGAAGCAGAGACGTTATAGCGCCGCTATCCAAAAAATCAAATGCATATGTATAATAATTTCCGAAATATTTACAAAAAACTGCAAATTCCCACTGCTGACAGGCAACGCCCACTTTTTGAGGGACTGTATATTATATCCATTAACATTTTTCTGTCTACTTTTCATGAAGCACGAGTTTCATGAAAGGTTTTCATGAGGCTAATTTCATGATGGGAGTCGATTCAGCGAAAAAAATTGATAGGCGTAATGGGAAAATTCCGAGAGAGCTGTTAATTAACTCGGTTAATCAGTTTTTTTAATCTGAATAAACCTGTCCTCTTGAGCCATTAACATCGACACTAGTTTTGTGAAGATTTAATAATATATACCAGAGTTACAGAGGTGTTCCATTCATTTTGTTGACGACTGTACATTCCCATTCTACGATTCAACAAATATGCGCTCCATGTTTATGACCGACTGTCATGAATCATACACAGTTTCAGTGATACGATAGAAAATCAGTTAGCCAACGTCCACTTGGAAATACTTTTTTTTAGAAATTCGACATTAGATATTTTTATTTTTTTAATATTTTCGACTGTCCTCTTTTTTACTTTCTCGTATACGAAGTATACAAAGAGAACGTATTGTAATCGTCAAAAAATTCGAACTCGAGATTTTGACGAATCTCCACGTTTTAGACCTCCCTGAGTCCGAAAAACACAATTTTGGAATTACGTCTGTGTGTGTCTCTCTGTGAAACTCGAAAACTATTAGAGCTACGGGGATGAAATTTGGTATGTGGTCTTTAAACATGATTTGTAGGTTTCTATCAAATTTTGGACAAAATCCGTCAAAGGGAAGTCTGTCTGTCTGCATGTTCGAGGTCATGCGAACGCTATAACTCAAAAACTTGAAAAGCCAGATGGATAAAATTTTATACACAGTTTTATCGCCATGAATGTAGGTCCGTATAAAATTTTGGGCCAAATCCGTCGAAGGGTTGACTGTCTGTCGGTCCGTATAATTAACGGATTCTCTTCAAAAGTAATCTCCACGCGCATGCCTACTGGAAGGGCGGAGAGGAATTTCATTACGGAGTAGCGAATTACGTCAGTTTGCCCTTGAGCCGGTAAGAGAAGAAAATAGTTACGCATCTCTTTGAATTTCATTTTTTGCCTAGATATTTTTCAATCCCTATAATGAAAAACCTTCTGATAGTCATTGGATTCTGGGTAACAATAGGTTCGAATTTTTTTAGCCACGCGGGGGAAGGGGAAACGGCACCTTTTTGGGGAAGTATACGAGAAAGTTTAGGGGAGAACAATCCCGCTGGTTTATGAAAATTAGTTTATAAAAATCAACGCGTGGGTCATTTAAAAAGCCTTCGTGGGTCAGTGTTTAACACGCGGGTCATAAGTTCACCACCACTGACCTCAAGCTATCAAATTTGGCACGAATATGTTTTGAAGGGAAGACATGAGCCCCCGGGGCGATTGTTTCTAAATTTTAATCGAATTTATAATTAATTAAATTAAGCCAAATGTTGGAGTATTTTGGTAATAAACGTGGAAAATATTGCACGAAAGTTATTTTTACATCTTAAAATTTAGAAAATTTTCTTGTCAATCATACCGATTTAATTAAGGTGATTTTGCTAAGATGTGCTGACCTCAATTGTGCTCTTGCATATTTTAGTTTTCAGATGCATTTTTCAGAATGCTGGTCTTTATTTTTAAGTAGAGAATTTTTATGGTTTTGTTCGAAAATCTTCACGCTGACCACCGTGATGCAGTTTAAGGAATTTATTTCTCCTAAATTTGGTCAGACAGTTTTTCGTGAATTCTTTAACTGGAGTTTAAAATTTAACAGACGAGAAAGCTTTTCTATAATGAGTCTAATTAAAATTTCGAAGATACATCATCTGATAAAAATGACTTGCATGATGGAGATTAATATGTGTTACCGTTAATTACGAAGGCAGCATTTTATGGACTTTTATATGACATAAAGAATATTTACATTGTGAGAAAAAAATGTTTAACTAAAGGTAGTGCAATTAACTTTGCTTAAATAGGTAGAGATAAATAAAGTAATCTCCTTTAAGGTGACATTATTTTGGTTTTCCTGTGAATTAATTATAAGTTTTAAAATCAAATGAAGGCACTTAATCTATTTCTAGTGTTTTTTTTATTTATTTTGTTATTTTTTTAACTTTTTGAAGGTGCATAATGAAATATATTGTAGGAATTTTTATAATGGCAACAATTTGTATTGAAAATTTGTGTGTGTAAGGTATCAAGCTAAATAGTTAGCTACTCTTTTGGAACTTTCCTGTGATTAAATGTTTGATTCTCCTCATTTTTTACTCTTGTGGAAACATTTTTTTAAAATGAAATCTCGAAAGGTTCTCGGGCACATATGAAATTGCTTTTTAAGTGTTATGGAAATTTTAAAAAAGATAGCTTTTACGACTTCGATTGAATTATTCCTTTGAAAAAAATGAATTGTGAAAATTATACGAAAAAAATTTGACGAATCGAAAAATTCTCTGGGGTGTGTCTCTAAAAATTATATGCCTTTTTAATTATGACAAAATTTAGACGCTGCTGAAACCCTAATTAAGAGACGTTACTTTGTATTTGTCGGGTTTTTGTTATCATATATAACAGAAGTTTGGGGCATCAATTCATGTACCAACCATCTTTATCACTGCAAAGTACGATGTTTATAGAGCAGCTTATAGCATATCATCAAGTAAAGAGCCTATAACCTAAGATACTATCATACTCCAGTGTTGTTTATGACAGTTCTTTCTTCAATATACAGCCTATTTCGTATCTAAACTACCTTTAGTCACAACTGTGGTAATTATGTGGCCTTCGAAAGTCACATTTTCTTGTAATGTTGATTCCACCTAAAATTCTCGTCACTACATGAAACAATGGGCATCATTCGATTATTTTGTTGTAAATTGTGTAATGTCCATTAAAATGGAGCTTAACCGTACCAAAACCTAACGTTTGCGCAACTGTGTCAATTCCGTTGAATTCTAGAGTATTTATCTACCATCAATATGCCTTGCGGTTCTGTATGGGATGATGGAGCAACCAAAACGTTCGCTATGCCAAGGGAGACATCCCCATCATCATGTTCTTTTAAAATATATATTATCGATTATATTTACATACTCTTCAAAATGGAGTCTTAACCTAATCTAAACCTCCTATTGTCAAATTTGTGACTGTTCTGTGGCATTCGAAAGTCACGTATTCTTGTGCAGGTACCATCGAAAGCCTCACGATGAATGCACGAAACAGTAGTCATCATCGCGTATATTTTATTGCAGGTTATGCTTGCTGTGTTCCGTTGCTGTATCTGCCAGTTCCCGCTTTCCAGCCGAATAATCCGAAGATATTGCGAAGGGGGTCCCCTAATTAACCCCCTTGAAGATCTCGGACGGATTATCGGAGCGAAAATACGATTCCTCTCCCTAACCATTTCTGTGCTCGCCCGAGTGATTGGTTAGGGCGCGCACCGATTCATCAAGGTGATTAATTCCAGTTTGATTAAAACTACAGGATGTTCAATCTGCCCGCTCCGATGTAATTAAATTACTGGATTTAAGATAAATCATATTTCTAAATTAATGATCCGAGCCATTGGATATACATTTAAATGGCCGGAAGCTGCAGCGCTATGCCTACCAGCCTCTTGAAGAGGGTACGGATTATTATTTTTTTACTCCTTTTCCTACTCACTATGAGGAACGTTATTAGGTTTTAATGAATGGGTCGATAGTTTTCGTGCTGGTTATGGATTTTTTTGCATCTAACTTGTTAGGCATCATTTTTCATGGCTCTTGTTTTTAACACCACGTACCCCTGACATTTGGTTGATGGATGGGCATTTCTTATTAAAATTTTTAATGAAAAAGTATCGATGTTTTTTGAGTGGCGCGAGTCGATGCATTAATCACGAAAGCTTTTCCTTCCGAAACGTGCTAATTAACTCGGGCCTGCTTCGAGAAAATTGTAGTCCTTGCGTTGGCCACCTTTTCGCACTCCTGGACCTCCGCTGAGATGAAACAGAATCTTTTGAATGGAACAAGAAACAGTCACGTAATTCTCTAGCTTTTCTTATCAATTCGAAGATATTCAAATCTTGGAATTTCCCTCCGGGAAACAAATCAAATACCTTAGTTTCACAACAACTTTCGGTTCATTAATCACGGTTTTAATTCATTTATTTGACTTTTCAGGCAAACGCATTCATATTGAATTGCGGTCATATGAATATGAAATCTAATGCTTATCTTCAAGAATTCTACACTAGGCATGCGACCACCACTATAAAATCTTTAGACGATGGATGTCTATTATTATAACTGGCAACGATAAAAAGATTCAATATGCTTTATAGTTTGAAGAATAAGCAGATTGAACATTCTGAAAAGCAAAGCTATATGAGGCAATACAGTAATCAATAAAAGAAAATTCATAGTTGACAGTGATTATTATTTACTTTTCCATATGCATTGCATAGAAGGCGCCTACATTATTTCATTTCGTCGCTTAACAAGCACACCAGAAATCTTATTATTATATCCAAGAGGAAGAAAAAATTCAATTTTTTGCAACCAATGTCGAATATTTCTGATTTTTTTCTGGTATGAACATGAGACCACATCTTTCTTAACAAGACGACATTGCATTTCTGGAAATGGGAAAAAAGGGGTAGTCCAAATCTGTGCTCTCTCTCTCTCTTGTCCCCATTTGGAAAGCAAATAAAGATTAGGACTTACAGAACTCGAAATTATTTTCTGCTCTCACACTGCGTAACAAGTAGGGGAAAGCTTTCTTTTTCATGATAATCCCTGTGCTCCCCTTCAGTTTTTTGTTAAATTTTCGACCTTCTTTCCTCGGAGAGATAATAGCATCTTCCACCTGAGATTATCTTTTATATAACAAAACGAAAATATGATTTTTTTTTTGTAGTATAATAGACACTTTTGCTTAAAACTGCAAACTTTCTCTGCAGATACTTCTGCCTCATCTCAAACCTTTATATAAAACTGAATATTTGTGAATAATATGAATATTCTGTCGAAGCTTGGAGTTAACAGAAATTTTGAACACTTTACGTGGTTCATAGAAAGAATTTCTATTCCTTAGACATTCACAATTGTAATTTTATAAAAACAGCTACATCTCAAAATGTGTTTGAGATGATTCTCAAAACTAGAGTAGTTATACATGAGTGTTAGCAAACGTGACGTTAAACTGTCGGTTTTGATCTTTAAAGCTGATATGAATGTAACAAAGTCATTCTTCCACCTTTTTATAATTAATTTTAAAATTAATACCCTTATAACTTCAAAACACTCTAAACCCCTTTGATGAGTGGACCAACTTATTTTTTTAACTACCCTTACATATCATATCTGAGGAAAATATTTTTGGTCTTCAATCAGAGTTTCTTTAATGATCAGAGAATGTCGAATCTAGATCACTAATATTTAGCTAGCAACTAAATATAACAGTTTTTTCCTATAATGGTGCTAATTCATTGTCACTGACACACACCAAATGCAAATTTGCAGTCCATTTCACATCTTGAATTATCTACACAACACAGTGTAAAACAACGTAGATTTACATGTTAGATGCGCAATTAAGTTTATTATACGACTGTGGCGTCAAGTAAATTGACTACTTTAAATATTTCTCCAGTAATCACACAGCTGTGATAAATGGAATATTTGGACAGATAATTAAAATACTAGATTACATTCTTAATTTTGTTCTTATCTGCATAAAAAAAGGATAATTGATGAATATTAACTTAAATACATATGTTGGCGCATGCGTGCTACTTGCAAAGTGGAATGGAATGTCGCGCATGGCCCAACCGGTAAGTGACGCTCCCCTTCGGCAGAAATGAGTTGAATATGATTTATGATTGACGTGGGTAAAGGAACTCTCAATTGAAGCCCACAATTAAGTATTAAAAATGATAAAAAGTATTCCGAGCATTGTAAATATTGTAAAAAGTGTGTTGTGTGGTGTGTTGTGAAATAAAAATATAAAAAGAATCAGTGCCGGATGGTCCGTCAACTACTTACAAAACAAAAATAAACAACATACTTATGGTCACGTCAGTAATATTAGATCATAAATAAAAAAATGCTGGATTTAATGGCATTTTGGAACTTGACAATTTTATTGGAATCGAGAGGTCTAAAACAAAGTTTAATTTCAGTGGATTGTAAAAGGCAGGCATCAAATAAAACTTGTTTAAATTTCCCTTTCAATTAAATTTTAATTTGCTGAATCTGTTCCATTTTTAAAACAACTATTCCCTCCAAATGAAATATACTTTTTCTTAAAATTTATCCACGTTCTTTAATTCATATACAGTCCTTACTCATTAAAAAGCACTGTAATTTATTAGTCGGATATTGATTTAATAAATTTTTATACTCGATAGACTCTTTAATTATTAACTGTCTTTCTTCTGTCTTTTTGTATGTGAGAATGTGTATAGAAAAACGCCTGCAGCGACTTTTTGTCGCTGTATTCATAATCGAGTTTCTCCATAACAAAATCTATGTGTGAGCCAGGGTTGCCAGATCAAAATAGCAAAATAAAGCCAAACCTTCTTAAAAATAAGGCCAAATTTGACAAATTGATTGAAAACGTCATTTGCTATTAGAAAAACAGCTATCCTTCATGAAAACGAGTCCCACTTGATAGGCATATGTTCAATGTTCTATTATTAAACTAAAATTTAAGTGAAAGAAATTTAAAACATCCTTGTGCTACCCAGGAGCTATTTCGTTTCACAGCTCATTATATATCATTTAAAATGTGTAATATCAAAAATTTATTAAAAAAAACAATAGAATAAGTAATTAAAAATTGTTCTAACAGCCATTAACGAAAATAAAGCCAAAAAAAGGCCAAAAATGAATTTAAGGCCAAATGAAAATTCCTAAGTCCAAGGTCTTTGAAAAAAGGCCAAATTTTCATAATTTGGCCTTAAGAAGGCCAATATGGCAACCCTGGCGTGAGCTTTTCTTCCAACTCTGTTGGCGCACTTTCTTTTCCTATCTATTATTCAGGAAAGCGCCGGCGCCAGGAAGTGACAATTTAACATATTACGACGCCTTTCCCTACAATGCGTCTTTCGTTTCACGAGAATAATACTCTTCGGTTATCGAATATTTTATATAACTTTTCCATTTGTAGACTTTCTTCCTTTCGGTTATTTTAACGCGTTTATTTGTTTTTCATTTAACTAAAGCTTCTCAAATGAATACTATTTCTTTTGCTCAGTGTTGTGGAATATTTTGCCTTCAGTTGTAATTTGTACTGAAATGTTTGGTTTTATTAAACTAATATTTTAGTGAAAATTGTAATATTATTTTCACTTTTTTTTGTAGTAAACACACTTTTCGTAGTAGTTTAGTAGGGAAAATAACTTAGAGTTAATTAATTTATTACGATAAAAATCTTGATTTTGCTGTCCTTTAAATAATTTATTTTGGCTATTTTTCAAATTTTTTTCTAGTGTGCTTTAAATCTCAAACACAAAGCTGATAATCGTCTTAAGCTGGATTTAAAAAAACCTGCGTAAAAAATCAACGAACATATCTATTAATAACAGTTTTTTTAAAAACTCACTTTTTTTCTACTAAAATGTAGAATTTCTTATTTTAGTTATTGACTGCTATTTAGTATTTAATTTCGTTGTTAAAAATATTATGGAATCTCGTATTCAACATATTACGAAAAATTCACT